>JAJSOF020000027.1:105869808-105887308 GCA_025594305.2 Periplaneta americana
TGTCTGTCTTTCATTTTATGCCTGTTTATTTTCTGCAGTATGTGCATGTTTTTATTTCTATGTGTCAGTCTTTCTACTTATATGTCTTTCTTTTTTGTATGTCTGCATTCCTTCTATGTGTCTTCCTTTCATTTTACGTCTCTTTATTTTCAACAGTATGTGTCCGTTTTCAATTCTGTCTCTTTTTTCAACAGTATGTGTCCGTTTTTAATTCTATGTCTCTTTTTCAACACTATGTTCCGTTTTCAATTCTATGTCTCTTTATTTTCAACAGTATGTGTCCGTTTTTAATTCTATGTCTCTTTTTTCAACAGTATGTGTCCGTTTTTAATTCTATGTCTCTTTTTTCAACAGTATGTGTCCGTTTTCAATTCTATGTCTCTTTTTCAACAGTATGTGTCCGTTTTCAATTCTATGTCTCTTTATTTTCAACAGTATGTGTCCGTTTTCAATTCTATATCTCTTATTTTCAACAGTATGTCCGTTTTCAATTCTATGTCTCTTTTTTCAACAGTATGTTCCCTTTTCAATTCTATGTCTCTTTATTTTCAACAGTATGTGTCCGTTTTCAATTCTATATCTCTTATTTTCAACAGTATGTGTCCGTTTTCAATTCTATGTCTCTTTATTTCAACAGTATGTTCCGTTTTCAATTCTATATCTCTTATTTTCAACAGTATGTGTCCGTTTTCAATTCTATGTCTCTTTATTTCAACAGTATGTGTCCGTTTTCAATTCTATGTCTTTATTTTCAACAGTATGTGTCCGTTTTCAATTCTATGTCTCTTTATTTTCAACAGTATGTGTCCGTTTTCAATTCTATATCTCTTATTTTCAACAGTATGTGTCCGTTTTCAATTCTATGTCTCTTTATTTTCAACAGTATGTGTCCGTTTTCAATTCTATGTCTCTTTATCTTTAACAGTATGTTCCGTTTTCAATTCTGTATCTCTTATTTTCAACAGTATGTGTCCGTTTTCAATTCTATGTCTCTTTATTTCAACAGTATGTGTCCGTTTTCAATTCTATGTCTCTTTTTTCTGCGTTTTCCTTCCTTCTATATGTCCGTCTTTGTTCTTTTTGTTTATTTTTAAGCGTCTATCTTTCATTTCATATAAGTTATCTGTTTACATTCTATAGTTTGTATCTGTTTTACTTCTATGTGTTTGTCTTAAGGCTCATTCACAATGAAAACTAAACATAACGTAAGCGTTAACTTAAGAATGTAAACGTTACGGTAAAAATCAAGAAATCATACAATCATTCACGATGGGAACATAAACATAACAGCAAACATACTTGGTAACCATGGAAACATAACAACGACGCCATTTGCTCATATTCTGTCGTATACTTCAGCGCTCCACGATTGTGTTCTGTTTGCAAATCACGTAAGCATAAGCATGAAAGTTTGGAGTTTGCAAACTTTCATGTTAACGTCTTAAGGCAATGTTTATGTCAATGCTTATATGAATCATTGTGAATGATCCCATTTGGTAGCTGGGCGCAAAGTTCTGTGTTTATGTTACGGTTATGTTTAATTTTCATTGTGAATGGGCCTTTACTGTGTAATCTTTGTTTATGTGCGTCTGTTAATTTTCTATAGTATGTGTCTCTTTTCGTTTCTATGTGTTTCTTGTTGTCCTTGTTTCTATGTGACTTTCATTTTATAGCCTATGTCTGTTTTTTTAAAGTAGTGATGTTTATATTTCTTTGTGTCTGTGTTTCTTCTTATGTTTATTTTCTACTGTACGTGTATGTTTTTATTTATATGTGTGTCTCTCTCTTTCTTTCTGTGCTATCCTTGTTTCTATGTCTCTGTCTTTCATTTACTGAATCTGTTTACTTTCTGCAATATGAATCTGTCTTTTTTTCTATGTGTCTGTGTTCCTTTGTGTGTATGTGGCTTTCTTTCTATGTGTCAATCTTTTTTATACAGTAATTGTATTTTTTTCTGCGTATTAGTCTACTATTATGTATTATTTACCTGTCTTTCTGTATCTGTCTGTGTTTATGTGTTTGCCTCTTTCTGTTTATCTATGTTCCTATGTTTCTGTGTTTCTTCTGTCTTTCTAACAATACGTGTCTTTCTTTTTCTGCCTGTCAATCTTGTTTCTGTCTATGTGTCTATTTGTCTCTTCCTGTCTGTAGACCTATGTATGTTTCTCGTTTTTCTTTCCTGTCTTTTTATGACTGACTTTCTGTGTATCTGTATGCACATGTATTAACAGGATCGGTTCACTGTATTTTCTTCAATATTACATTTTTACTAACAAGTAAGGCATTTAGATTGTAGGCCTAAGTTATATAAGAGAAGGATTAGAAATACACCGACATCGACATTAAAATAATAGCATTCATATTAAGGTTTATAATATTCATTTTATTGTATGGAACTTCTTCTTTTCATTTCACGGTACAAGAACTGTTCTGATCTAGCTTCCACAAAACTTTGGATTCCTTTTTCATTCCCATGATCTCGCTAATTATTTGGATTGTTAGAACAAGCTCTTTAACTACCATTATCCGTACAAAGCAAATTATCTATTACGAACTTCATCCAAAGGATAGAACTGACTCAACTTCTCTTGTCTCAGAAAGAGTCTACTCTATCTGCTTCTGGGTAGTTCACGCGATATTTTACAGCTTTCTCATTGATTACATTTATTTGAAACTCATTTTTTCTACATCTTTATTTCCTGTTTTATGCAATTATCTACAACCTTTTCTCTAAGAATTTTATCTCAGTTGTTTATTTTTACTATATTCATTTCGTTCTGAATCCATAACACATCCTGATACATCCGTAACGAAATATTTTGTAATAGCAGCACTAGTAACCCCTTAGTATTGATAGTACTAATTATTAATATTAGTAGTACTACTATTAGTATTAATAGTAGCAGTACTAATGATGTTGATTGTATTGTATTGTATTTATTAACATTCCATGGTATTCATACATTGCTTTAGAGCTAGAATATGGAACAAGTCAAAAAACTTAATACTGTTATGATGTCTTAATTTATAGTCACAGTCTAGATGAAATATATACAGACGAGATTTACAATATAGTCTACTAGTACAACACAAAGTTTTAGTATCAATTTCATGAAGTAATATGAAATGTCATGAATTCACCTACAGAATAGAAGACGTGAGAAATTAGGTACTTCTTTAATTTAGACCTAAATGATCTCATGTTTTGAGATTCATTTTTATATCGATAGGGAGGCTATTAAAATTTTTACTGCCATATAACGCAATCCTTTTTGATAGCACGATAGACTTCCCGATGGAGTATGAAAGTATTTTTTTGACGTGTATTTGTGCTATGAACTGTTGAATTAGTTACAAAGTTTTCACGATTACATACGAGGAAGATTATTAATGAAAAGATATACTGACAAGCCATGGGCATTATTTGTACTTTTTTAAAAATAGTCCTACACCATTCCCTAGATTTGGCACCTACTATTATTCTAATTACTCTTTTTTGTAATAGAAATATACTGTTACTATGTGTGGAATTTCTCCAGAATATTATTCCAAAACTCATTACCGAGTGGAAGTATGCAAAGTATATTGTTTTTAAGGTATTGATATTTACTATCTTTTGCATAGATCTAATAGCAAAACAAGCTGAATTTAGATTGGGGTACTTACTTACTTACTTACTTACTTACTTACTTACTTACTTACTGGCTTTTAAGGAACCCGGAGGTTCATTGCCGCCCTCATATAAGCCCGCCATCGGTCCCTATCCTGAGCAAGATTAATCCATTCTCTATCATCATATCCCACCTCCCTCAAATCCATTTTAATATTATCTTCCCATCTACGTCTCGGCCTCCCTAAAGGTCTTTTCCCCTCCGGCCTCCCAACTAACACTCTATATGCATTTCTGGATTCGCCCATACGTGCTACATGCCCTGCCCATCTCAAACGTCTGGATTTAATGTTCCTAATTATGTCAGGTGAAGAATATACAGGTGAAGATTGGGGTAATTTCTTTAATATGATTTTTTCAATTTAACACATTATCGATTTTTAAGCCAAGAAATTTGGTTGTTGTTGTTTCTAATAGTGATGTATTTTTAATTATTGTGCTAGAAATTTGGGAGGTTGAATTTGGACAGGATTTAAATTGAATTACGTTAGTTTTGTTACAATTTAATACCAATTTATTGACTGAGAACCAGTCACATATTTTGAAGAGAATTTCCTCTGTTGAAGATTGGAATGTGTTGGAGTTATTGGCTGTAATTACTATACTTGTGTCATCTGCAAATAATATGGGATGACCTACATCTTTTATTAGGGGGGCAAGATCATTTATAAACACTAGAAAAAGTAGGGGTATAGTATAGAATATAGTATAGAATGATTGCAGTATACTGTAGTAGCGAGAAAACTGTATTGGATGCAATAGTTGTGATGTAGTGGTAATAGTTGTGTTGAGTAGAAGCAGCAGCAGCAGCAGCAGCGGTGGTGGTGGTGTTAATATAAGCAATAGCAGTATTACTGTTTGTAGAGTAAAACCAGCCCAAAAGCTAATCGAAAAGTAAGTTTACATCATATTAATCAAGTGCCTGTTGAACGTTGAAGGACGCTGCCTCACTCCCTACTTCCTCCAACACTGCGATCAGAAAAATAGCCTCGTTAGCGCACATCCTTCCTGCTCTGTCCTTATTTTAAGGGCATTCAAGATCCAATAAAATTCTTTGTTCATTTCCCACAATAAGGTCATGATGTACGGCTCAAGCTGTCTGCAGTATGATGCATTATTCTGCTCCGGAATATTTTATGGGTGCTGTTTAACTTGTTCCACAAAATGTCAAGATAAGACACCTGCTACAGGCAAGAATAGGGGTAGACGATCAAGCTCTAATCCAGTAAACTCTCTGCTAACCCTGCCCTGTGTGTATTTTTCTTATTTTTGGTATCAATGCAATACGCAAGCGGTTTTTATGAATAATGTAAAGGAAACTTATTATTATGCAAACAATACATGCTCCACAATTTACATTATTCTTAACTGATATTCACTTTTATTTGTTTATTTATTTATTTACTTATTTATTTATTTATCTATCTATCTATCTATCTATCTATCTATCTATCTATCTATCTATCTATCTATCTATCTATCTATCTATCTATCTATCTATCTATCTATCTATCTATCTATCTATCTATCTATCTATCTATCTATCTATCTATCTATCTATCTATCTATCTATCTATCTATCTATCTATCTATCTATCTATCTATCTATCTATCTATCTATCTATCTATCTATCTATCTATCTATCTATCTATCTATCTATCTATCTATCTATCTATCTATCTATCTATCTATCTATCTATCTATCTATCTATCTATCTATCTATCTATCTATCTATCTATCTATCTATCTATCTATCTATCTATCTATCTATCTATCTATCTATCTATCTATCTATCTATCTATCTATCTATCTATCTATCTATCTATCTATCTATCTATCTATCTATCTATCTATCTATCTATCTATCTATCTATCTATCTATCTATCTATCTATCTATCTATCTATCTATCTATCTATATCTATCTATCTATCTATCTATCTATCTATCTATCTATCTATCTATCTATCTATCTATCTATCTATCTATCTATCTATCTATCTATCTATCTATATATCTATCTATATATCTATCTATCTATCTATATATCTATCTATATATCTATATATCTATCTATCTATCTATCTATCTATCTATCTATCTATCTATCTATCTATCTATCTATCTATCTATCTATCTATCTATCTATCTATCTATCTATCTATCTATCTATCTATCTATCTATCTATCTATCTATCTATCTATCTATCTATCTATCTATCTATCTATCTATCTATCTATCTATCTATCTATCTATCTATCTATCTATCTATCTATCTATCTATCTATCTATCTATCTATCTATCTATCTATCTATCTATCTATCTATCTATCTATCTATCTATCTATCTATCTATCTATCTATCTATCTATCTATCTATCTATCTATCTATCTATCTATCTATCTATCTATCTATCTATCTATCTATCTATCTATCTATCTATCTATCTATCTATCTATCTATCTATCTATCTATCTATCTATCTATCTATCTATCTATCTATCTATCTATCTATCTATCTATCTATCTATCTATCTATCTATCTATCTATCTATCTATCTATCTATCTATCTATCTATCTATCTATCTATCTATCTATCTATCTATCTATCTATCTATCTATCTATCTATCTATCTATCTATCTATCTATCTATCTATCTATCTATCTATCTATCTATCTATCTATCTATCTATCTATCTATCTATCTATCTATCTATCTATCTATCTATCTATCTATCTATCTATCTATCTATCTATCTATCTATCTATCTATCTATCTATCTATCTATCTATCTATCTATCTATCTATCTATCTATCTATCTATCTATCTATCTATCTATCTATCTATCTATCTATCTATCTATCTATCTATCTATCTATCTATCTATCTATCTATCTATCTATCTATCTATCTATCTATCTATCTATCTATCTATCTATCTATCTATCTATCTATCTATCTATCTATCTATCTATCTATCTATCTATCTATCTATCTATCTATCTATCTATCTATCTATCTATCTATCTATCTATCTATCTATCTATCTATCTATCTATCTATCTATCTACCTATCTTTCTACCTATCTTTCTACCTATCTTTCTACCTATCTTTCTACCTATCTATCTATTTATCTATTTATATAACAGGGAAAAGCCCCAATTACAATAGGCAGTACAGATATTTATTTAAAAAACGAAGAATTGCATACTCGTGATCAGAATATTGTACGAAATGGAACTAAAAAAGTTGGAGATTTATCCTTCGAAGAGTTAGAAAAACTCAAATATCTTGGAGCAACAGTATCAAATATAAATGACACTCGGGAGGAAATTAAACGCAGAATAAATATGGGAAATGCCTGTTATTATTCGGTTGAGAAGCTTTTGTCATCTAGTCTGCTGACAAAAAAAAATCTGAAGGTTAGAATTTATAAAACAGCTATATTACCGGTTGTTCTGTATGGTCGTGAAACTTGGACTCTAACTTTGAGAGAGGAACAGAGATTGGGGGTTTTTGAGAATAAGGTTCTTAGGAAAATATTTGGGGCTAAAAGGGATGCAGTTACAGGAGAATGGAGAAAGTTACACAACGCACAGCTGCACGCATTATATCCTTCACTCGATATAATTAGGAACATTAAATCCAGACGCTTGAGATGGGCAGGGAATGTAGCACGTATGGGCGAATCCAGAAATGCATGTAGAGTGTTAGTTGGGAGGCCAGAGGGGAAAAGACCTTTAGGGAGGCCGAGACGTAGATGGGAAGATGTTATTAAAATGGATTTGAGGGAGTTGGGATATGATAGAGACTGGATTAATCTTGCTCAGGATAGGGACCAATGGCGGGCTTATGTGAGGGCGGCAATGAACCTCCGGGTTCCTTAAAAGCCAGTAAGTAAGTAAGTAAGTAAGTAAGTAAGAATTGCATATAACATGAAAAAAGAGATAAAACAGATACAAATGAAAGATACAAGTGTAAATTACAAATTAAAAATTAAAAATGAAAAAAAAAAAACAAATAGATACTACCTAAATAAAAGACACAGATATAGATATAAATGAAAAATACCAAATAAAAATAAATTAAAAAGCGTTAAGTATAGATATCATAGCCAAATGTGTACTGGTGACCAAAATATGGGGTGACCAAAACACCACGTGACAAAATTGCAGTGACGAAAGTTCCGGTGATGAGAACTCCGCTTCCCGTTTTCGAACATAAGTAGATTCCATTAAAATAGGCTATTTCAATGGGGAAATAATTATTCCTGTTTATATTTGGAAGAAATTAGAAAGCAAACGGTACTGTTATTTTAACAATCATAAATTTGTATATATATGATCTAGTACTTTACACTCGACAAAATATCGACAATTACTCATTAGTGGCCAATATACATGATCATGAAATTAGAAATAGTGAACAAATTAATATTCCATATTGTAGATTACACAAGAGCAACACAAACTTTTTAATTATGGGGATGAAATTATATAATAAGCTCCAAAGTCAATATTATAAATTACCAATCAATAGTTTCAAATCTAGAATTTACAATTGGTTATTAAATAATCCGTTTTACTCTGTTGCTAAGTTTTCCAACACAAATTTGTATGAAATTGTATTTTAATAAATAAGTTTAATTGCAATTCAGTTATTTTTCTTCAATTTAAGGGAAGACTCCACTGAAAATCATGAAAATTTTTCCAAATTTTTTTTAGCTGTGTCACTTATTCAGAATTTATATTTTCATACCCCAAATGGATTCAGCTCAATTCTGATTACAAATACTCGTATGTTTACACTTTTTAAATTAAGGCTGGAAGAGGGCGTGGAATTTAAAGGGCGGTCAAAATTGTTTTTCACCGAAGAATTCTTAAGAAAAAATATTAATAAAATAAACTAGCAGCATTAAGAAAAATATTAATAAAATAAACTAGCAGCATTTCTCACAAAATAAATGAATAGAAACATGCAGCTACCTCATAAATACTTGCAGTAAAAATTTCATCCAGATTGATTAATATTTGGCATAAGAAAGTTGGTGTTGAATCAACAAAAATGAACACGGAAGAATAGATTTGAAAATAAAATGAATATTTATGCAAATTAATTCTTCTAGTAACTTCGGGAGCCAACAAAAAGTTACTAGATTTGTAATCAGAAATTTTAAAAAAGAATTCTTCGATGAAAAACAATTTTGACAGCTCTTTAAATTCCACGCCCCCTTCCAGCCTTAATTTAAAAAGTGTAAACATACGAGTATTTGTAATCAGAATTGAGCTGAATGAAAATATAAATTCTGAATAAGTGAAATAGCTAAAAAAAAAAAAAATTGGATAAATTTTCATGATTTTCAGTGGAGTCTTCTCTTAAAAGTTTCAAATTATTTCATGTTTTCATTGTATTACTTAAATTTTACTGTTTCTGTTATTAGTGTTTTTTAAAATGTATTTATATGTTTTTTTCTATGTATTCTGACGAAGCCTAAAACTGTATGTCTAATGGCCAAATAAATTGAATTGAATTAACCAAAGTTAGTTAGCGGAAATCGATTTCCGGACATCCGGCATCGCCAGCAATTAAGTCAGTAAGCTAACTCTTGACTATTTCTTTCGTTTCTTCTTCCCCGTTCACTGAACTCCAAGAAAGTGAAGATAATTATGTCATACGATGAACGTTAAAGTGTAAGACAGAGACGGAGCGTCGAGTAGTAATTATTTTAACTGTTGACTTTACATCTGTAATTAAGACATGAGCGGGCTGACTCATTACCGGGCAGATGTGTCCTCATCGCGCCAATCTAAGCTGATAAGCGCAAGAACAAACGCGTGTTCGCCCCTGCAGGAGGCCGTCCGCACGACATAAATTACAGCTGACATCTCTCTTCTTGTTCATAAGAACTAACCTCGTATATTCTACTGCAATGACACCTCTAAGATATATGGGAGGCCATGGCTTTGTATGGGGGCCGCGACTTTTATCTAAACTGGGAAGTTACACAATATATAAAAATGTTTTGGACAGTGTACATAACTTTCCTTCCCCCCTAGAAGCAATTATTCTCTCATTGTAATGCAACCTAGTTTTAAATTCAATTCACAGATGATAAATCTTACGTTGTTAACAGGAGGAACTAACCTAAGACTCACTAATCTCGATTGGCTATAGCTGTAATTCTTCTCCTACTTTATGTGGACTAATTCATTTGCTTACATTTATATAAGGTAGGTGTCCCTGATATGGCCATGCTAATGTTTCAGAATTTTTCTAGCCGCCATTTTGAAAAAAAATGTAAACCACTTTTTTCTTACTCGTTCTCAGTCTAATGGACTTTCTTAAAACAATTTCGTTTCCCCATAAAAATAGCTTTAATTGTCCAGAAAGTCCCAAATTCCAAAAGTCTACTACTGGCCATATCAAGAACACGTGCACATGATATGGCCACCCTTGTTCCATGTTCTACAAATCGTGATTGTTTTCAGTTTGATACCGCAGTTGTGCTAAAATTAAATAATTTTGGTGTAAAATGAATAAACATGACACTTAATAATCTTTTTTATAATTCAAAAGTGTAGTCCAAACAGGTTTTTCCATAAAAAATTAAGTTGTTTTTCTTAAAATACAAAATTTTTGCGTAATCCCAGCTATAAGGCATGTAAATTTGTCAGGTGAAAAAATAAAAGCGAAATGAAATTGATATGGCCATGGTGCATTTAATATGGCCATATCAGGAGCAGGTGAGCTTTCACGAAAATCTTTTGATTATGAACAACTCGTAAAAGATACGCCGTCAACGACAACACCAATCAACAGAACATTAAAAACTGAATGGAGTACTATAGTTTTCATGAACAAGTTTTTGAAAAACATGCATAAAACAAAGGAGACTTAGCCTACCAGAGAAAAATAATAAGAAGAGGCCACATGAAAACCGCAAAACAGGCAACTGACGCCATATTGCTCAACCTGGCTGATGGAAAACGATCAAGTGACATACCAGGAAGCTCTTTCACTGGTTGCTGCTACAATTTAGCGGAATTTTTGGTTAACTAACTCACAATAGCGGGGTGACCATATCAGGAACATGGCCATAACAGGATGTGAAAGAAACAAATGCATGATATGAGCTAAATTTACATGCTGGAATTGTATTTATTTATTTATTTATTTATTTATTTATTTATTTATTTATTTATTTATTTATTTATTTATTTATTTATTCATTCATTCATTCATTCATTTATTTATTTATTCATTTATTCATTTATTCATTCATTCAATCAATCATTCATTCATTCATTCATTCATTTATTTTTTTCATCACTACTACAGAATATGTATTCCAATTACAGTAGGATTACATTCTATGATATTCATACATCGCTTTATAGATAGAAAATAGAACTTGTCAAAAAAATTTCAATAGTAGGCTACTATAAAATTTAAGTACAGTCACAGTCTAGTTGAAACAAACTTATACAGAGAGATTCACGAGGATTTACACTACTTAAAGAACTTATTTCCGAAGACATTCTGAGCAAAAATGTCATAGAAACATGCGATCTAATCTCAATATTTTCAGAGTCACACTAATTTGAAGTTGTTTGTAAAATACCATTATTCTTAGTTTTAAGAGTATGAGAACATTGCAGATAAAGATTGAACTATTCAGGAGTATCATTTCTTTAATTAGCTAGTAACTTATTCTGAAGCTAAAAATGTGTTGTGAATTTCGTAGTTACTTCGTACAGATTTTTTTCGATTTTAACTACAAAATTATATTTTTCTTATGCATTTATCACAAAAATTATTACAAATCACGCCACTCTTGTAAATCCTTCAAGACTGTACAATAGTCGAAAAAAAAAAAAAAAACCGGACCGACCCTTGTAGCTAATTTCAGAGCCTTGTTCACTCCAGAGCACGATAGACTGGTAACTAAGACTTTCGTGGTTCGAATCCTGCCTGGGAAGGAAGCTTTTTTTTTGTTCCTTATTCAAATTTATTCCCAATACTTTTTGATAGCTGGTAAAATTCATGTTCTGGGAATAATAAGTTAATTAAGTAGTAAAATATCGCTGCAATCGAAAAGTGGACCTATTTATTTATTTATTTATTTATTTATTTATTTATTTATTTATTTATTTATTTGTCTGTTTGTTTGTTTGTTTGTTTGTTTGTTTATTCTGGTGTAGTTAAGGCCATCAGGCCTTCTCTTCCACACCACTAGAAATTCAAATACAATAACAGAAAAAAATCACACTATAAACAATTATAGCCACACAAAAATATACACAGGTTGCAGTCACACAAACTTTAAATGAGTAATCAAGTATCGTAATTAATTGTATCCTAATTAACTAACATAAACAAGAAACTTGCAAATTTAATCTAGAGTAAAAAAAACACAAATCATCACTTCTATTAATACCTAAAAAGCATTAAATAATACAACATTTTCCAATTTAATTTTGAATTGTGATAAAGTCCGGCAGTTCCTGACATTATGTAGGCTAACGAATTTCAGAGGCGATGTATTTCTACAGTATAGGAGGATATGTAGTTCGAGAGGAAGAAGTAGGTGTATAGCTTGGAGATACTAACTCATATATTGCCCTGAGGATCCATATGGACATCACTCGGAGAAACAACTTATTCTCAAAATCTTGTTCTCCTGTGGACCGTTTAATATGACATCTGAATCCTGGTACTCTCGATCTCTTTGTAGGCTACCCCCGACATCCACGCTTGCTCAGCAATCGCGGGTCTGTCTACAGATTTCCACCGCCTGGGGGCCCTTCTGTTCCACTTACAAACTCCTACTACGCGCCTCGTTGTGGTTGACCTGACGATTTTTTTCTGCCTTGAGTACCAAACTGAAGGCAGGAATAAACTGGAAATAGTTCCCACTGATTCGTTTCCTTCATTGTGACGGAGCAATTTGTCATAAAAATATACGTCACATGTCAACAGAATTCCGACTTTTCATTCCCTAACTCCTTGTTAATGATGCTATAGACAATGGCTTGCTTATGAAAGAGATTTTCATTTTTGACATCCAAGTCTCCGTTTTGAGAAACGAATCAAGCCGCTTAGGTTACAAACAAGCGGCCAATAAAGACCATTTATTCATAGTTTTCTGCCCAAGGGCAGGTCTTTCACTGCAAACCCAGCATTCTCCAATCTTTCCTATTCCTGCCTTTCTCTTAGTCCCCGTATATCATCCATGTATCTTAATGTCGTCCATCATCTGATATTTTCTTAGGACACGAACTTTTCTACCGTTCATCATTCCCTCCAGTGCACTCTTCTGTAGGCTGTTTCTTCTCAGCTAGTGATCTAGTCAATTTCCTGATCAGTTTCAGTATCATTCTTTCTTCACCCAATATTTCCAGCACATTCATTTCTTATTCTGTCTGTTCATTTCATATAATCCATTCTTCTCCATATCCACATTTCAAATGCTTCTATTCTCTTCTCTTCACTTCGTCGTAATGTCCATGTTTCTGCCCCATACAATGCCACACTCCAAACAAAGCACTTCACTAGTCCTTCTTTAGTTATTTTTCGAGAAATCCGCAGATGATGTTCTTTTTCTATTGAAACTTCCTTTGCCATTGCTATCCTCCTTTTGACTTCTTGGCAGCAGCTCATGTTACTGCTTATAGTAGCTTCATCCCAAGTATTTGAATCTGTTCACTTGCTCTACTGCCTCATTTAGAATTCGCACGTTTACCTTCTTTATTTTTCTTCCGATACGAATAAAGGTGCACCATGCATAATATAGATATTGTAAAGTATGCAGCCCGGAGAATACCGAGCTAGACTTATGACCCGGAGTTGCGTTCGAAGTTGAATTCGAATTCCATTTGGGCTGATTGCCTCGTTGGGCTTTTTCCGAGGTTTCCCCAGCTAAAAACAGAATATCATAACCAATTCTCGCCAGATACCACCTTGTTATCACCATAAATGTTAATAGAGAGATTAATAAAGCGTCGTTAAATAAGCTTAAAAAATTCATTATTTTGGGGTTGTAATTTATACGCTGAGAAAAGTAAAAATTGATGACCATTTCCGTTTTAGAAAGCGTCCTCTTGAATGCTTCCAAATCTTAAGAAATTGCCGTTTAGACGAAGAATTTACCCTAGAGAGATTTACCTGATTGGAGGTGTCTGATCTTATTTGCGATAACTTATCTATTTTACAGGGATGTCCTCATTTGATTTGAGGTGTATGTTATACAGGTACATCCTTATTTGAGATACCTGTTTTACATATATACCTTGATCTGAAATGACTGTTTCACAGAAAATCCTGATTTGAGGTGTTTGTTGTACAGATATGCCCTGATTTGGATTATGTGTTTCGTAGAGATGTCCTAATTTGAGGTGTCTGTTGTACAGGTATATTCTTCGTAGAGATGTCTTGATTTGAGGTGTCTATTGTACAGATATGTCCTTCTTTGAGATGTCTTGATTTGAGGTGTCTATTGTACAGATATATCCTTCTTTGAGATATCTTGATTTGAGGTGTCTGTTGTACAGATATGTTCTTCTTTGAGATGTCTTGATTTGAGGTGTCTATTGTACAGATATATCCTTCTTTAAGATGTCTTGATTTGAGGTGTCTGTTGTACAGATATATTCTTCCTAGAAATTTCTTGATTTGAGGTGTCTGTTGTACAGATATATTCTTCATAAAGATGTCTTGATTTGAGGTATCTATTGTACAGATATATCCTTCTTTAAGATATCTTGATTTGAGGTGTCTGTTGTACAGATATATTCCTCGTAGAGATATCTTGATTTGAGGTGTCTATTGTACAGATATATTCTTCGTAGAGATGTCTTGATTTGAGGTGTCTATTGTACAGATATATCCTTCTTTGAGATGTTTTTATTTGAGGTGTCTGTTGTACAGATATATTCTTCATAAAGATGTCTTGATTTGAGGTATCTATTGTACAGATATATTCTTCATAAAGATGTCTTGATTTGAGGTATCTATTGTACAGATATATCCTTCTTTAAGATATCTTGATTTGAGGTGTCTGTTGTACAGATATATTCCTCGTAGAGATATCTTGATTTGAGGTGTCTATTGTACAGATATATTCTTCGTAGAGATGTCTTGATTTGAGGTGTCTATTGTACAGATATATCCTTCTTTGAGATGTCTTGATTTGAGGTGTATGTTGTACAGATATATTCTTTGTAGAGATGTCTTGATTTGAGGTGTCTATTGTACAGATATATCCTTCTTTGAGATGTCTGTTGTACAGATATATTCTTCGTAGAGATGTCTTGATTTGAGGTGTCTGTTGTACAGATATATTCTTCTTTGAGATGTCTTGATTTGAGGTGTCTGTTGTACAGATATATTCTTCTTTGAGATGTCTTGATTTGAGTTGTCTATTATACAGATATATCCTTCTTTGAGATGTCTTGATTTGAGGTGTCTGTTGTACAGATATATTCTTCTTTGAGATATCTTGATATGAAATGTTTGGTTCACAGATAATCCTAATTTCGGGTGTGTGTTTATAGCCTAAAGAGTTCTTCTTATGTGAGTTGTCTGTATTATAGAGATGTCTTGATTTGAGCTGTTTCTTTTAAAAACTTAGCAAAAGTAGGGGCTTTACCATGTTTACCTTACGAGCAATAATTATCTTTGTAATTGAGAAATGACTCTAGTGTCCAAGTTGAGCTACGAAACCCGTTTTGCGAATCTCTGTTTTGTGATATATTCCACATTACAGAGCAGAATAGAACCATATACGCCATCGTCATTTCCAGGCTGCTTAATGTGGGCTCAAGCAGGGTACAGTTTATTGGCATAATGACACTTTTTGGTGATGTTTTTGTGGTGCTGACCTCGAACCGCAGGCAGAGGGCCGTATTATTTTAAGCTCCACGGTCTGACCAGCACTGACTTCGGTTTCTGGGACTGCCCTACCTCGCTAATGTGTTTTGTTTCAAAGAAACGGAGTGATCGCCGACCCGTCTGTCCGTCGTTATGTCGGGCTCATGATTATTTCTCCTTATTATATAGTATATTGTCCGTAATGTGGCAATTTCGTTCGGAAGAATCTTTTTTATTATTATTCTCTCCGTCTCTTTCCCGTAGCGTTCCTAGTTTACGTCAAGAAGTTAAAAGATTTATGAAGACAAAATGTGTTGTGTGGGTGTCAAGTCTTAATTCGGAGCTTCACGACGTTACTAAGTAGTGGGAAAGCGCATCTCCACATCTTTAAAAGGGCAGACGGGACAAGTACAGCGGGTTAGGGAAAGGGCTTGTTTACGAGCAACAGCAAGCTTTTGAAAGTAAATCTGTTCCCCTATCATGCCACGAATTATATTTTATGCTCGACCATGCCGAAATGTAGTAATTATACACCTGGTAGCAGCCCTTTAATGGACCTCATTAAAGTACACGTATTCATTAAAGTTCAGGTTTTCCACCTGAAAGCGCAAGTATCGATTATTCTCGGATATGCAATCGAAAGACAACTAGCGAAACTTGCATTTGTGGGGAGGAATCTCAAGATGTCAAACATGTATTATATGATTGTCCAGTCTTTTGCCGTGAAAGATACGAGCTTGAGTTGTTACTGATCACTTTAAAGTATACATTTACCAAACCGTTAACCAATATACTTACCAAATCTAAATCATATAAGTATTTCATGTCCTTCTTGAATAGAATATTCATGAAACTGTAAAATGTTAAATTATTCCGGGGGAAAAAAAACTTATTATTTCTAATCAACTATAATGAAACTGCAAGTCTTCAATTTCGCATGCTATAATATTGTACTATTGGTTTTAATTTTTATTTTAATTAGGCATTTGATTTCTAATTTTGAGCCATTTCTTGTAATACCTGATTATTGCCAATTGTTGTTACTGAATAATGTATTTAATTCGTAAATTTTAAGCCATCTCTTAGTATAGCTATTTATTGCTTCTAAAATAACATGTTTAATAGCTATTTTATATATATATATATATATATATATATTTCTTCCTATAACCATTAGATATAAATATAGAGACATGCCTTGAGGCTTTATGAAACGACCCATTCTTTCATTAAGGTGCATTCTTGTACATAATTCATGTGAATTGCAACCTTGCCTACAATTCTGTTTTATAATTTTATTATTGTTTATTGCTTATAAAATATATTTTGATGCCAACTATAACCCTAATATACCTCAGGGTGAAATAGGGTTTATAAATTGGATAATAAAAAAAACGTCACGGAGGCTGGAAATCCAATACTATCGCAGAAGATTATGTTCTGTTACTATAATAATTAGCGTTAATTGTAAATAATATTCAAATAAATTCAATTCGTCATCTTGTTTTTCAATGTCTATATCAATTTCAAGGTTATATCAAGATTAATGTTCATTTTACTCTCTAGATTATATTAAGGTCAATGACATTTGTTCCTCGGAAAAAATCAACACTTTCGCGTCTGCGCACATCTCACAATTTACTAGATATTGCACAAGGTCACTTCCGCTCCACAGTCATACTTATGAATAATTTCAAGTTAAAAATATGGTCGAGCATAAAAACTCGTATGAAACTTGCCTATAATGGTAATTAAGACGCTCGTATGAAAATTATGAAACTCGTTTGCGCTCGTTTCATAAACATACTCGCGTCTTAATTACTACCATTATAGGCTCGTTGCATAATGTAGGCTACTAATCTTTTACGGTTTATTTTTTTGTAACTGGGTTCGGAAGTTGATGACCTAAAAATCACAGAAAAATTACCTATAAAAGGACCTTAAATTTCTGAA
>JAJSOF020000027.1:105892308-106004808 GCA_025594305.2 Periplaneta americana
CAATTTCAGAGAATATGCTTCAAAATGTTTTTAATAATATGCGTACTGAATTGAAGCCTGCATTGTAATGAACGGCAACCATTTTCAGCAACTTGTTTAAAAATTCAGATTAGCTTATTTTGAATTGAGGTGGCTAGAAGCAAAGGAATGCTAGTGACATTTGTAATAACATGAGTTAAGTGCATCCAGTGTAAGCTAAAGTATCTAAAATTTTAGTGGCAAAGGGATTTTTAATCTCATCACACATTAAAATTTAAATACAAATTTCACCGATTTTACGAAAGCTTAAATATTTAAACCCCATTTTCTCGAAAATTAACTTAAGTGCACTTACAGCCCTTTACTTATGAGCCCTCAATTTAAATGCACTCTCTATATTGTATGTTAACATCAATAATTAATATGCTAAATAAAGTAGACATTACATAACGAACATAGCCGCCTGAAAAGTTGAGTTTCTGAAAAAAAAATGTTACTACTCCACTGTATTTTGATAAATTGCATAAAAGTGATGATCAAATTGAAAATCATAATATCGTATTTCCCTACAACATAAATGGATACACTACTTTTCTCTCCTCCTATAGCTAGTAAAATGATTTGTTTACATATTGCACTAGCAACATCAAACTCCTGTAATGGAAGGGGGCAACAGTGTTTCCGAGTATAGCCAGGTTAAAAATGTTGGTAAAAATAAAGTGATGTCCCTGTACATTGTATTAGGCAAGGCCCATAAAACAAAAGCTTTTTTCTGTGTATGATAATAATAAGGTAGAGTAGCATAAATCGCACCGCTTCCTAAATGGCACCACTGCTAGTTTAAAACAAGTTACTGTAGTAGTGTGGCATCTAGTGGTATTGTTACAGTCTACCATATAACGTCCACCATGTCACGTCTTTGTGCTAGCAACGCGGTGATGGAGTATTTAACATAATCGCTCAGGTGGATGTATATTTAGCTAACATTTTGTAACTAAATAACTGATTTGTATGCAAACGAATCCATAATCTTGAGATGTTATTGGTTAAAAGAAATATTAAAGAACATTTAACTTAGTACGATTTTCGAACATGTGGTGATTATAGACCACTTCTTTGTGCTAGCAACGCGGTGATGGAGTATTTAACATAATCGCTCAGGTGGATGTATATTTAGCTAACATTTTGTAACTAAATAACTGATTTGTATGCAAACGAATCCATAATCTTAAGATGTTATTGGTTAAAAGAAATATTAAAGAACATTTAACTTAGTACGATTTTCGAACATGTGGTAATTACAGGCTAGAATGAAGGAAATAATAACTTATGATGTAGTTTCTTAATTCGCACCACTTTGTAGGTGCCTAATTCGCACCGGTGCGATATGAGCAACTGTAGAAATTCTAGCCGTACAAAAGAAGGTCCAAAAATTTTAACTGAACGAGGAATGCATCAGGTGGGTGCAATATCAAGTGGTGAAAAGGGCGTTAATACAACAAGTGTGTGTTGTACAAGCGCACCAGATATTTTGTGCCACCTATGAAAATTTTTAAACGTCAAACAGTGCATCCTACATTATCAGCTGGTGTTCTTCCAGGATCGTTATTTGTTTGCTCTGATTCAGGTTACATCAACAGTGAACTATTTGTCGAATAGCTCAAACATTTCATTTGCCACTCAAACCTGCCATAGAAAAAGTGCTGCTTCTGTATGTCCACCTATACCAACCATTATCTCGGGAAAATGATGTGCTCCTATTTCAGCTTCCTCGTCATAATACTCATAGGCCCAGCCTTTAGATGTTTCTATCTTCAAACCATTTCAGACAGCTATATCATGAAGCAGTTCTTAGGTGGCTTCGAGATAATCGTGGAGAAAAGGTGACGCAGTTTACAGTCTGAACTGCCTGGTGAAGCACATGGCAAATGTGTAACAATAAAAAACGCATTCAGGAAGTTTAAATGTTACGTAATTTATGCTCTATTTTTTCAATTTCATTTGAAGATGCGTACTCTCTTTCATTAATTTCAATAAACTTGTAATTTGCATTTATTAGCCTACATTATTCATATTAAATACTGTTCAATATGTTCAATATTAAAAGCTCTCCTTCATCCTGTTGCCTGCAGTTAAAGAAGTGCGATTTAAGAAACCGCAGGTGCTATTTAGGAAACTAGTTGCCTAAATGGCACCATTGACAAGTGTTTCGAATATGTCATTCTACCACAGTCTACTATATACAGTCGCGAAGCTCTATATGTAGTAAAAATGCAAACATGGGTAGTTGCCCACCACTTGGATCGCTACCATCGCCTCATCATCGCAGATCTCTCTCCTAGCAGACGTCAAAATATGTTACACTTTCGTTGTCGTGTTCTTTTGGAAAAATTAACACCTTCCTTCCATTATTGAAATATTAAATGCATAAAGTTAATTTATTTTAATGAAGTATATTAAATTCCACCATAAACTCGAAGATGCCTGCAAGAAATAAGTGATATAATTTTTGTTTGTGCAAAACGAACTGAATTTTACTATAATAGCTTCACTCATTCAAGATTATAGCGATAATTAACTATGAAACCAATAAATATTAATTTTCATTTCCCTTTACAACAATAATAATGGAAATATGAATTAATGGAGTAACTTACGTGTACCGGTACTTGTAGTGTAGGCTTACGTAGTTAAAGTGGGATGAGGTTAAGCAATAATAATCACACCAAAATTGGAAATAAAACGTGATCAATAAATTTTATTGTAACAGACTTTTTCTACGTCTCTAGTAAAGCAACAAATAAAAATTACAACAAAATTAACAGCTATAATTAAAAACATATCCTTTTGAAAAAAATAGGCCAAAGCAATAATAATCCCACCAGAATTGAAAATAAAACGTGATCAATAAATGTCATTAAAACAAACTTAAATTTTCTACGTCTTTAGTAAAATAACACATAAAAATAATAACAAAATTAATAGCTACAATTAAAAATATATCCTCTGAAAAAAAAAAAGTAGACCTAACCTTTATTTCTCTGGAAATTTAGCAGCCTAAGTGACAGAACTTTAACCGATATCTAATGTCCTTTCGGTTAGACTGAAACATTTCTTTGTGAAATTTAATATATTCTAACAGTCACAAAGAACTTCAAAATTAAGAGTTTTGTTTCTGCACAGCATTCTTGTGGAAACCCAGGAACCTTTCTGAATCTTTCGGAAATCGGACAAAGGATAACTCTGGCCTCTTTCTCTTACTGTTGCTACAATTTATAGCACTACAAACGTCTCCTCCTTGTCCCATATTATTATTCCAATTATATTTTAGCCATTAACATTTTCATTACAACCAATAACGAACATTTTACAAGCATCAATGTGAAATACGCAACGAGCTAGCACTCGATAGAAATACGACACAGTCCAAAGTCGACCATGGACAGTCTATTGTTTCTAGTTGCTAACCACTTGGAGCGCTTTATCACGAGATTTGCAAAAAAAAAAAAAACACCTCAAGCTTCGCGACTGTATATAGTAGACTGTGATTCTACTTCAAAAATATTAAATCATATTCGAAGATTTTTTTTACATGAAAGGTAAATGTTCTGGGAATGTATTTCTGTAAAGGAATGCAGAAAATAAAAATTGTATTGTTCAATAAAAATTGTAAATGCTAAAGTGGTGCGATATACGCAACCTTACACAATTAGGCAAAGCCCATAAAACCAATGCTTTTTTCTTAATTATTTGATCGCCCTGATTTCTTAAAATCAGAAGCAGGCAACCCGACAGGTAACTGTCACATCTGCGTCGAAATCCTCAGTGTGCTGTGACCGTATTTAATCTGACTAACGGGATTTCCCGTTAGCCAATATTTCAAGTTACTTCCTTTTACCATTAAAAAATTGCATGCCCATCAATTTTTATTGCAAAACTCACAAAGCCAATAGTTAGTTAAAGGAGAAGACACTAATGTAACACCTCGTGGCGTGCTAGTCTTGGCTTTTCGTAATTCTAGATGCCTCCCGGCAGGGGACACTGTGATCTCTTTCAACAGTGCCGACATTCCGACAAGAAACAATAAGCGATCGCTATCCGCACGTGCTGCAGGTCACGGGGTGAGGTTAGGATAGGTTAGGTTGGGTAGACTGCACTCACCTGCCCCATACTAATGCATTCACATGGGAAGAGGAAGCGACTCTCCCTTATCAGACATCGCCCGGCCCGGCGCTAATGATTAATGGGCAGCAGATACAAGGCCTAACGAGATGTCATCTAAATTAATCCATGCAGATCTTGTCGTCCAATGAAAGGGCTTTCGACTACTTAACTCTCCTCGAAGCATAATGATATTTTTAAGCTTCCAAGAAACATCGAGGAGCAAGTATATTAAGGGGTTAGGTACAGTTTACAGCAGTAAAATTTTGGGAATATTCAACATTTTTTTCTTGTATTACTGTATCTTGTACAATATTTAAAATTAGTATGTGTAAAACACTGTCCTTCTGCTATATGAAAAAAATATTTTTAAGATTTAAAAAAATATTTACATTTTTTTTTTTAATTCAGTTCACTGTGCAGTGATGAAGCGTTTCCCACGTAACTCAAAAACTATCCAACATTCTGTGATGAAATTTTTTGTTTGTATTTATGCATATTTTATATATGTGGGCTAAAGCAAGGAGATGCACTATCACCTTTACTTTTTAACTTTGCTCTAGAGTATGCCATTAGGAAAGCTCAGGATAACAAAGAGGGTTTGGAATTGAACGGGTTACATCAGCTGCTTGTCTATGCGGATGACGTGAATATGTTAGGAGAAAATCCACAAACGATTAGGGAAAACACGGGAATTTTACTGCAAGCAAGTAAAGAGATAGGTTTGGAAGTAAATCCCGAAAAGACAAAGTATATGATTATGTCTCGTGATCAGAATATTGTACCAAATGGAAATATAAAAATTGGAAATTTATCTTTTGAAGAGGTGGAGAAGTTCAAATATCTTGGAGCAACAGTAACAAATATAATTGAGACTCGGGAGGAAATTAAACACAGAATAAATATGGGAAATGCCTGTTATTATTCGGTTGAGAAGATTTTTTTATCATCCAGTCTGCTGTCAAAAAATCTGAAAGTTAGAATTTATAAAACAGTTACATTACCGGTTGTTCTTTATGGTTGTGAAACTTGGACTCTCACTTTGAGAGAGGAACATAGGTTAATAGTGTTTGGGAATAAGGAGCTTAGGAAAATATTTGGGGCTAAGAGGGATGAAATTACAGGAGAATGGAGAAAGTTACACAACACAGAACTGCACGCATTGTATTCTTCACCTGACATAATTAGGAACATTAAATCCAGACGTTTAAGATGGGCAGGGCATGTAGCACGTATGGGCGAATCCAGAAATCCATATAAAGTGTTAGTTTGGAGGCCGAAGGGAAAAAAACCTTTTGGGAGGCCGAGACGTAGATGGGAAGATAATCTTAATATGGATTTGAGGGAGGTGGGATATGATGATAGAGAATGGATTAATCTTGCTCAGGATAGGGACCAATGGCGGGCTTATGTGTGGGCGGCAATGAACCTCCGCGTTCCTTAAAAGCCAGTAAGTAAGTAAGTATTTATGCATATCATTTCTACAATATGATGCAAGATCACTTCTCTACATTTGACAGATTGTCTGGTAAAAAATAAATTCATTTTGTAAAAATGGTCATATATCAGTATTTTTATTACACAAAAATTAAAAAAATATATTATTTATTAAGGAATGTAGTTGAAAGAGCATGATATTTTAAACATGAGTTTCAGCAATAAAATAAAAGAGAAAGAACATGAAAAAGTTAACAAGTTTATGAGTTGTAAGGGAAACGTTTCATCACTGCACAGTAAACTGTCATCATTTTGAATTTTCCAAAAAAAGAATATAAATAATTTTTTTATCATAAAAATATTTTTTCATGTAGCAGAAGGAGAGTTCTTTACACATACCAATTTTCATTATTGGACAAGATACAGTAATGGAGGGAAAACATGTTGAATATTTCAAAAATTTTACTGCCGCAAGCTGTACCTAACCCTTTAAGAGTTTGTGGAATTCATGTGGGAATGTGGGGAATCAAAAATAAAGGGACGAAGAATTGAAAGCAAAACAATATTTCCAATATATAATAATAATAATAATATAAGTTCCGTAAAATGCTAAAAAAAAAAAACAAAAAGGAAATGCCATTTTTAAATACTAGCTAGAAATCTTTGATAGCAGTGGACTCAGAAAACATTTCATTACTGGTAGTGAAAAAATTGTTGTCCTAGATAATGTAGTTCTAGAGAACACTAACTTTCTTTTGAACAGTGATTAATCATAAGACTGCTCTGTAAACTCTATCAGGTGTCTTTAATGTAAAATTCAGTAAACAAACATGGCTTCCCACCAGGATATGAAATTCCATGGTTACCGGAGTATGCTTTTTGCAAGTTTCCTGTCAAATCCTGTACGAAATGTAACGGATTTACTCCTTTTTATTGAATTAAAGCAATAAGATAATTTATAGCTCTATTGATAAATTGTTTGTGTTTGTAATTTGAAGTAGTTTGCATGATATGTATTATCAGTTTTTGTATATCACAACTGATTGAATTGTTTATGCCATAAATTTAATTAACTTACTTGCTTTCTATTATACTTATAAGTCAACTGATGAATGATCGTTTGCGTTTGTAAATTTAATAATCTGATTGGCTATGTATTGTATATTTGTAGTAGAGCCATCGATGTAGCTCAGTCGGCAGACTCCCTGGGCTGCCGATCCGGAGCTGCGTTCGGGCTTGGGTTGGATCCCCATTTGGTCTCATTGAATGGTTTCTTCCGAGGTTCTCCCCAGCCGTGCGACTGAAGCCGGATGGTCTATGGCGAGTCCTCGGCATCAACCCCTTTGATTTGATTACCCCCTTTGATTTGATTATCTGGTTGGGTTTTTCCGAAGTTTTCCCCAACCAAAAGGCCTTTGGTAATCTTTTGGCAAATCCTCGGACCTCACCTCATCCCACTACATCTCGCCAAAATATTGTAAAAAAAATTGCACAAAATTGTAAAAATTTTACAAAATTACTAAATTGTAAAACTGTAAAAATGTGTAAAAATTGTAATTTTGTAATATTGTAAAATTTTGACTTGTTCCACACCTTAAAGCTTCATTGCTCATGTAAGATCTATGGAATAAAATAAATGAATGGATGGATGGATGGATGGATGGATGGATGGATGGATGGACGGACGGACGGACGGACGCACAAACGAACGAACGAACGAATAACGTTTGATAGTTTTTTTCAACGTTATGACATAAAAGAAATAAGTTTTTATATGACTAAGTTTTATTCATCGAACGAAATGTCGCCATAACATGGGATTGATTGCCGTCATTTCGCAAACCTTTGCAATTTTCTGCAGGAAAATGACAAGAATAATGGAAACTCAGTATAGTGTGTGTTCTCTACTCCTCTCTTTTGTTTCTACCAGACTTCTTTGTCAAAAATCGAATTCTATTTCACTGGTTTTGCAACTAGAGACGCCTCTTAAACGGAATCTCTTATAGTCTATAACAATTTTACACAATTATGGTAATTTGTGAACACAGCATTTAGCTTCACCTGATGTAATAATTGTGCCACAGCTAAGAATATTGCTTCGTCATCAGCAAATCCAGGGAGTGGTAAGGAAAATAATAAAAAGAGTGGAGGCAGTAATACTTGGTACAGATGTACAAATATTACCTACAAAAACGGTGGTTGTATTTAACAAGTACTCCTGTTTTCGTGATCAACCGTCGATGTTGAGAAGTTGGGGAGAAAATTGTGAATAAATGAACGTTTGATTTTATTACAAGTGCTTTTTTTGGAAGCTGCAATAGGAGCTTTGTTGTCGGATCTTAAAAATACAAACAGAGGCATATTTATGCAATTTCCTGACCGCGTGTGCCAATAACCGCACACTTGTCGAAGTGCTCTTCACGAGACGCCGTTACTCAGCTCTCCTCAACTGTGTGAAACTCAGCTGCAGTGGGTATATTTCCAGTATTGGCTCTCTGAGGAGGTCAGGAACTGCAGCTGAACTTGATACCTTGATGGCCATTCACAATGCAGAATCTCCACTCTATAGAAGTGTGCACTTCACTGATGGGAAAACCTGCCTTCCTGTCTACCTGCTATATATGTTTCGTCTCTGTTTATTTGTCTATGCCACAGCATCCTTGCATCGTACCGTAAAGTCTTATGACAAGCAAATTTCATATAATCAGTTACTTTTTGAATTTAATTATAAAACTTTAAAATCTCGACGATTAATGAATAGCCAAATTTTACTCTATAAGACTGTTACTCGAAATCAGGGGTAGTCTTAGTCCTCAGTTGTTTAAAATTAGGTTGTTTAGATATATTTTAAATGCAAAGAATTAGTTTTTTTAGGTATCATTTTTATTTATTTATTATTATTATTATTATTATTATTATTATTATTATTATTATTATTATTATTATTATTATTTTACACAGTCATTACTTTATTTTTCCATTAACACTTATACCTAGGTAATTGTCATTGTCTCAATGTAACACATGCTGTGCTGATCATACTAATTCTACTATTCCTGTAGTTGTGAGATTATATTCATATGTATTAATTCTTTTTTTTTTTTAAGTTAATACTGTATAGGCCTACTAGATGTATTTTCCTGTTTGTGATTATGTATTCAGTCTCTTTTTTATTATATATATATTTTTTTATTATTGTTATTTTAAAATTAATACTGATTGTATATATATATATATATATATATATATATATATATATATATATATTCAATCTCTCTTTTTACTTAATTATGTTTATTATTATTTTTAAGTTAATATTTGTATATCGGTATGTATTTTTTCGTATCTGATTTTATTCTGGTTGAGTGGAAGAGAAGGCCTGATGGCCTTAACTCTGCCAGGGAAAATAAAACTATTATTACGTTAACGGTATGTTGAATAACTGTGATTTTCTTAAATTCCTTCAGTTCAATGTAAAAAGAACAGAATTACGTCATAGGCAACCTTTTATTATTCCTATTCCTAGAACTGTTTTCTTCAAGAACTCTCCATTGTTTGTTATGTGTAATACAACTCTTTGTCTTTAAACTGTGATTCTCAATTGGATTTCAGTTTAACAATTGAAACATTTCATACAATATTAAAAAGCATTGTATTTCCTTAGATATTTCAATTATGAAGAAGTGTATTATAATGTTTTTACTCAAGTTTTTAAATAATTTTGCATCATTATATTGACATTTGGCACTATATTAACTGTAATAGTATATTCTAGCATCTATTATCATTATGTATTTTCTTTCTTTCGTTTGTGTTGTTTGTTTTGTTGTTTTTTTCTCTTATTATGTATTTTGTGTTTATATCTGTGTAAGCCACCTGTAATTGGAAGCCTGCTTCTGTTGGTGGTGGATTTAAAATAAAATAAAATAAAATAAAATAAAAATAATAAATCTGTGTCCAAAATTTTTCTGGTAATTTTCGATTTTCCAAAAATAATTGGTGTTAACATGTATAATTAACCATCCTGAAACCGAAAATCGCTTTTTTGAAATTTTTGTTTGTATGTCTGTCTGTCTGTCTGGATGTTTGTTACCTTTTCACGCGATAATGGCTGAACCGATTTATATGAAAATTGGAATATAAATTAAGTTCGTTGTAACTTAGATTTTAGGCTATATGGCATTCAAAACACTTTATTTGAAAGGGGGTTATAAGGGGGCTTGAATTAAATAAATCGAAATATCTCGCTTATTATTGATTTTCATGAAAAATGTTACATAACAAACGTTTCTTTAAAAATAATTTCCGATAAGTTTTTTTCTATACAAAATGTTTATAGGTCTGATATTTAATGAGATAAATTAGTTTTAAAATTACAATAACATCGCCATCTAAGGCGCTGTACTGAAATCAAAACAAATGACTTCGTCTATAAGAGGCCTTGGACAACAACAATCGAAAGCTAAAACATAGCCTACAGAGAATGTTTCTGTGTTTGTTTGAAGTAATATCGGAAGCTAATTAATTGTTTAATTATTATTTCATCATTGAAAGTGTAGTTTCTCTAGATGGATATAATCCCGCAATGTTAATAATTCCACAATGTTATTACAGTAACTTCTGAAACATATAGCAAGTAATATAAAGTATACACATTAAAATTAAATGATGTCAATCTTCATTAAACTATGGTTCCATGTAATAACAATTACGAAACATGTTAAAGGAATTGTCATTGCACCAAATGATTGCTCTCTGGACCAAAATGACCGCATTTTAATTATTTAAATACAATTTAAATTAAGTAACATATTAAACGATTTATCCTTCTATCAAACACGAATGTTCCCTGGATCAAACGTCCTATTTTATTTATGTAATTACTTTATATTTATTTCTACCAGGTGTAGCAGAGCGCACGGGTACGGCTAGTTCATTAATATAACCATCTAAAATGCACCAAATAATCTGTAAAAAAATTAATTTACAAAATATACTGATCATTTGAACATAAACAATCATCCACATGTCGATAATACACACAGTACTTCTACCCACACTTATGGCGAACAACGTCGTAGTTTGAAGTGTTTTTTAGGTTCTCCAGTTTCCCCATTATAAATTGACATAATTCGGTCCGTTCTATAGTCCAGACAAAATTATACAGAGTGATTCTTAAGAAATGTCATTAATTTTAGAGGGTTATTCTTTGAGATATTTCAAACAAAAAAGTTTAACACATTCTTGCTTCCTTTTCGATATAAAAATTGTTTTATATGAAATATTTCATAACTTGTTTTGGGAAAGCCATTGATTGAATTTTCAATATGTTCAGTTGGTTTAGGAGAGCAATATATTATGATAATTAATTATTGAAAGAATTTTAGTTTTATATTTTAAATGTGCAGAAATTTGGTTTCAAGAAATCATCGAATTCATCTAGCAAAGCATCATCTTGTAATGGTCTTGAGTGCTGGGTCATAACGACCACACCATATAAATCAAATCACTCATAAATTGTACAACGCAAAATTGGTCTGTTTGCCCAAGCATCATCATCAATCTCTTTTGTTAACTTCATCTTCTACATGATAGCTTCATAGTCTATGCACGTAGGCATATGACAGCTCTGATAGCTTCATTTTGTTTGTTTTCCGGCTCAGTTTTTCTTCGCTCTACGCGGCATCTCTCTCCTAACGGGATCATCCTTGCAATTCATCACTCGCAGACTCGCAAAACCTCAGTTAAAACCCTTGGCCTATAATTTTCTACTAAAGATCGCACAAATGACCACTGGAGTTTTAATCATTTTTAAGGAGAGCCAATAAATTTCTCTTCAACAATTCTTTTTCAGTTCCAATATAAAAGGGATGTTCTGAATTTAGACGCCCACACAAAACGGTAAAATGGTATTTAAGCGTTGCCCTATTATTATATCTATAAAGTTACGCCAATGAGGCAGTGATAGAGTAGTGGGAGGTATTCAATTTTGTAACAAAACAGTTAGCTGGGAAGGATGATACCTTCCATGGCCTTGAATTATGTTTCTATAAGAAGCATTTGTATCCTCTCCAATGTAAGAAAGGTGGGGTTTAGAAATAATCTGGGCATGAGAATGGCAATTAAGGCGTATTTGCAGGTCTTCGCTATATTGAAAAAGCCGTAGAGAACATTAATGACAATGCAGTCGATTAATATGATAAGTGATTCAATGAATTAAAACACTAAAACGTTTCGTGTCTTAAGTTTGAGGTTAAAAAAACATATTTCCGTTTTAAGAAGTTGATCAATTTTATGTTACGAAACTGTATGCATTTTTAATTCAACAATCGTGTGTTTTTCTGGGTAAGATAGAACATAGGGAAATAACACAGTCAAAGCCTGATGTTCTCTTTTTTCACAAATTGTCAAAGCCTGCTAATTTTTAAACACTGCCCACTGATTAAGTTCTTTCTTTATTTTTTTTTACATAGGCCTAAGTTTCTTATGGCAATGTTACATCGCTATGTCGTATAACTTAATTTACACATAAAGACAGACAATAGGCCTATAATACTCTTATATATTTTATTTTATTTCTATAGTGAAAAGTGAAGTTTTTTCTTACATATTAATATTTGATCATATTTGAATCTCTTTATGTTGTCTAATAGTTTTGACTAATGGGATCTGGTTCGATCCTTGCAGATTCTATGAGATATAAGCATGTAGTGGACAAGTGGATTTTTAGGGAACTTTTTCGCAAAGTCAATTTCATTCTTCATTACCAAGACATCTCATCATCTTCAGAATATTATATAAATATACCTATTTTTTTAGCATTTGCCAGGAGAAACATAAGTATATCCAATAACGAACTTTTTTAGGTGGTTATTTAATGACACTATATCAACTACGAGGTTTTTTAGCGTTTGAGATTGGTGATAGCGAGATTGTATTTGGCGAGATGAGGCCAAGGATTTGCCATAGATTACCTGACATTTACTTTACGACTGGGGTAATCAGGCCAAGCGGGAATCGAACCCACGCCTGAACAAACTCCGGATCAGCAAGCAAGAGCCACAGCCAACTGAGTTACGTTGGTGGCCTCCAATAAGAAACATTAGACTGTAATTTATTATTATTATTATTATTATTATTATTATTATTATTATTATTATTATTATTATTATTATTATTATTATTAAGGCGGTCAGAGCATGGTGCCGACTACACCACCTCATTTTAGTGCCGGGGTCATTGAAACCATGGGGCTCTACCTCCATGCCCGCCCCAAATGCCTTCATGGCGTGTGACGGGGATACCTTTACCTTTTTCTACTTTATTATTATTATTATTATTATTATTATTATTATTATTATTATTATTATTATTATTAAGGCGGTCAGAGCGTGGTGCCGACTACACCATCTCATTTTAGTGCCGGGGTCATTGAAACCATGGGGCTCTACCTCCATGCCCGCCCCAAATGCCTTCATGGCGTGTGACGGGGATACCTTTACCTTTTTCTACTTTATTATTATTATTATTATTATTATTATTATTATTATTATTATTATTATTATTATTAAGGCGGTCAGAGCGTGGTGCCGACTACACCACCTCATTTTAGTGCCGGGGCCATTGAAACCATGGGGCTCTACCTCCATGCCCGCCCCAAATGCCTTCATGGCGTGTGACGGGGATACCTTTACCTTTTTCTACTTTATTATTATTATTATTATTATTATTATTATTATTATTATTATTATTACTTACTTGTTTACTTACTTACTTACTTACTTACTTACTTACTTACTTAGTTACTTACTTATGGCTTTTAAGGAACCCGGAGGTTCATTGCCGCCCTCATATAAGCCCGCCATCGGTCCCTATCCTGAGCAAGATTAATCCAGTCTCTGTCATCATATCCTACCTCCCTCAAATCCATTTAATATTATCCTCCCATCTACGTCTCGGCCTCCCCAAAAGTATTTTTCCTCCGGCCTCCCAACTAACACTCTATATGCATTTATGGATTCGCCCATACGTGCTATATGCCCTGCCCATCTCAAACGTCTGGATTTAATGTTCCTAATTATGTCAGGTGAAGAATACAATGCGTGCAGTTATGCGTTGTGTAACTTTCTCTATTCTCCTGTAACTTCATTATTATTATTATTATTATTATTATTATTATTATTATTATTATTATTATTATTATTATTATTATTATTATTATTATTTCTGATACACACTAGATGTCTGTTTGGTAAATACCGCACTGAATGGCCGAAGATATTGCCCTCTGTCAGAAGGGAAGTAGATGTGGCACAAACTGCGGAAAAAGTATTCATCATCGTCATCTTCACTGCAGCAAGAGAAGAACAATTTTAACCTAAATACGGAAGTAACAGAATCTTTTATTTTGTGTTGTGGTAACTTGATCCGAAATCAGTGTCATTTTTATGGGATGATGGTTGTATCACTGAATCGTTATGGAACGCAAAACAAAGAACGCCGTGTAATATCTAGTCAAGAGGCGATCACCTATGATTTGACACTATCTTCTTGCTCTCTTTAATTATTTGGTGTACCGATATGCCTACACTCACTACCTGCCCGGGTGCTTTTTCCATGACTCTGCAGAATTATGGAGAAGAGGGAGTTGTGTTGGTATTGTTCTAGGTCACCACAAAAACATCGGCACGATCTATTGACTGAAGTCTTGAAACTTTCTCACAGCGTGTTTCAGGTATGGAGCACCCCCAAAGCATCTCGCTATACTCTTGTTTGTAACGTCTTCCACTTCCTTGCAGAACTTCGCATTTTCAAGAAAAAATATTACAGAAGTCTCGTATTAAATTTTACTTAATACTGACCACAGTGGCGGCTAGTGAACTTGTGGATTGGGAGAGCTGCAGTAGATTTCGGTACATACAAATTTCACTTCTTGATATCATTACTAATAAGTATAGGACAAAAATAAATGCACTTACTTACTTACAAATGGCTTTTAAGGAACCCGAAGGTTCATTTCCGCCCTCACATAAGCCCGCAGGCGGTCCCTATCCTGTGCAAGATTAATCCAGTCTCTATCATCATACCCCACCTCCCTCAAATCCATTTTAATATTATCCTCCCATCTACGTCTCGGCCTCCCTAAAGGTCTTTTTCCCTCCAGTCTCCCAACTAACACTCTATATGCATTTCTGTATTCGCCCATACGTGCTACATGCCCTAAATGCGCTACTGTACATATCGAAAAACCAAAACTTCCTGACTTAGTTGGGAGATGTCTGTAGGACCATTTTCTAATCCCTAAGAAAAACGAATACCATCGATTTCAGTCTGAATTTCAGATCGGCAGACACTCAACTTACAATCTACCAGTTCAGTCTGAATTGTCTTAGAATAACCTTAAACAGTGGCATGTTCCAAATGATTTTTGAGAGGCTCGTTTAGATTACTCACGAATTGTAGCAACCCACGTAACACATCAGGGTTCTTCGAATCGTTTTTTCATCATGTCCCCTAAGGAGAAGTTCATATTGGCCACAAAATTTGATACAATCATTTTTTTTAATAATTTCACGATTTTTTCTCACTTGTTGATTATGTTTGAGAATGTTTGTTCAGGTGAGACTGCGAAGATTCGTGCATTTTGATTTTTAGGGGCAAATGTCCTAAATCTGTCACACCACTCCTAGTCCATGCAGAATCACCACCGAAGGGGAGGCAAGGAAAACAAAATAATATTTTTTTTTGTTCACATCCACGTAACCACAAATGCTTAGCGTAAATTTCATATATGCACTATTTTGGCTGGATGAAGCTTAAGTAAGATTTAAGTCGGGTAACGGACGACCCTTTAATTTCACTTCATTACATCAATATTCTCCGCAAGGGAAAGTTGAGAAAAATAAAATTAATATTCTGTAATTCACACACACTCATGCTTGCACATTTGCACTGGTTAAGTTACGGTATTAAGACGTCACACCAAAGCAACACTCAGATATACTGATGGTCAACAATTTTCTAAAACCGGAAAAGAAGTCTCTTTCGTATTTTACGTGCTATATCAAAAGGATTCTACTCGTGCAATCATTTTGAGTTAAGGCAAATATTAGGTTCTGCTGGAGGCTGGATATATACGTAATAATAATAAGCAAAAGTGAATATTAATTTCGTTATATTAACTCGATAAGATTCTACAACAATAATGGCCGGTTTCACCAAGTTTCTTTAAATCAGCACAAACGACTTGTCAACAAATGGATCGTTTAATTTTAACGGAATCTTTAAAAGTTGACTATTTCACCAAGCCTCGTATCTTTAAAATTAACAGGCGTTTACTAACGAGGGATTTTGTACTTGTATCTTGCATGTTTTGTTTTTCATACGACCATGGCTTCGAAATCGCGAATTTCATTGGTTACATATGATCATGGCTGACTTTGTTTGGCATGAGGAAACAATCATAGGCAAACGGGTAAGAGGCAGTAATTTTAATAACATCTTCCTAAATACAGTATGTTGTCATACCGCAATTAAAAAAAAAAAAAAAAGACAGCTGCTTCCAAATGTAAATAATAGGAATGTAGAGCAGTTAAATTGTAGCTTCTAAAGGAAATCTGAGAAAATTTAGCGGACTACAAGGTCGACAGCTTAAAAATTGATGCCACAATTAATTATATACAAAGCATTCTAAGCAGTTATATTAGGCCTAAATTTAGGACGGAAATCGCCTCTTCCATAAATTGCATACTACTTTTCCACTGTATTTCATGCAGATTTATTAGTACCCTGTAACAATTTTGCCATACTTGTGTGGCAGGATTCAGGAGAGATGTCATTAAATTGGATTTTAAGGGGTATCCATTGTCTCCTAAAAGAAAATCTCTTTGCACCCTTTTCATTTAAAAGGCATCCTCCTTTGGAATGTTGTGCTATCCGTGTAGACCGTAACATTATCTTAAACCGAGAAGAATCTGTTGGAGAGGCGTTAAGTGGGTGATTCCTGTCTGTCGTATTCTAACCTATTACAATTTCAATAAACTAGCGCTGAAGTAGTTCTGAGGTAGAAGTGAAAATCGTTGAACTTATAAGGGATTTTTTTGTGGTAATGCAGTTGATCGTATATGCAAGGCATAACAAAAAATTAAACTAATCAAAAATAACCTGTCACAGATTTGTATGTGCAAGGTGTAGGCTATAAGCAAAGTACGAAGGAAACTACCTCAGCGCTAGTTTAGCCACAATTTTTCTATGCGGAGCGTTACATAGGCCTATGAAATTGTTTGAATATTGAAGGAAAAATAGGATCTTCTATTGCAGAATCTTTTGGCTATATTACTGCCAGGATATACGATTGGAACATGTACACAATCTATGTTGTCTATGACAACATAAAATTTAGCTATAAGCTTATTAGGCCTATAGAAATAATGACTATTGTAATGTTAGTAGTACGTCTGATAATTTATTCACATATCTAGACAATACAGCTCTTGATACCCCGTTCATATCATCAATTACTATTTCAAAACTTCCCGCAACATTATTTTAAAACGAGAAGAATCTGTTGAAGAGGCGTTAAGTGGGTGATTTCTATCTGTTGTATTCTAACCTATACAGTATACCGGTATTCAGTTTCTTTTAGAATCATTCTTACTACTTATTTCCTTAATGTGTAGCTTTCGTGGAATTCTTTATCACTTAAATTTTCAAAATGATTATTCCGAGTGTTATTACAACATATAAGTTCGTCGTTATGTTGAAGTTCTAAATAAAGAACTTCATCATCGAATAATTACGTCCGCCATGTTGTTGACTTCTTAACGCATCGTTACTGTTTTAACGCGACGAATAGGTCCTAATAAATTAACGATGAATTTAAAGATGCGTTAGCAATAATGATACTTGGTGAAACACAAAAACTGACTAACGTGTCATTAAATTATTTAACGAGACGCTATAATGATAACGAAGGTTGGTGAAACCGCCATAAGTATGTGAAAAGAAAAGAAATATTTTGTCATTAAGTTTCAAGGGAATAGAGAATCCATTTGACGCAGCATTATAGCGGTGTGGGAGGAGAGGAAAGATCCCTTGTTGCCTGGCTCTGCAACCACTGCAGCGAGATATGGGTTTTAAACAGCGGCAGTTTTCCTCTGCTCCCCTTCACCTCTCTACCCCCTGACCAAGCAAGACACACTCTCTATGAGCTGTCCCACCCTGCAGATCCCAGGACGACTTTGAATGCAGTGTCAATTCCAATACAGTCGACGCGCAAAAAGATTATGCATAAGATAATAGTACATATTCCCGGCCAGATGAAATATAAAGCAATTTACCAATAAAAGCTGTAACACTTCTTTTAAAGATTAAAATAAATATTATTTTTATTTTCCTGTCAAAGCAGAGAGTGCTGCAGCTCCGCAGCTGTTATGGACGAGCCGCCCCTGACTGACCAAATGAAACTGAAGACGGGATCAATCAGTGGCATCGTATGATTTTCAACTGAGTTCAAGAAATGTGCCCAGAGTTCAATGCGAAAAATTCTGCCGCTTAGGGCCGAACAGCAACCTACAACAATTCTGGTTATATTTGACCATCAACTTCAATGGAACAAACACATTGAAATAGGGAAAAAGTTGGTAATATTGTGATAGTTCTCTTTTAGAATTTATTACAATCTTACTGAGCGAGAGGAAGATCGGTTTTTTGCGTCAACGTATTAAGGCAGACCTGCAGAACTGTAGCTCTTGAGAGCGACTGCTTTCCTCCCCTTTCTTACCCCACCCACCTTTTCTAAATGTGCTTTCACGGCGTTCTAGTTACGCTCGGCTGCATCAACATTCATTCTCGCGGCGGAAGTCGATCATCCCCAATAGAAGTGGAATGAGGCTGACGTCATATTTCCCCTACTTGCGAGTTCTGCAGGCCTGTATTAAGGGAATATTCGCCGACAAATTTCTGCACAAAACCGGTCCTTCTCTCGCTCAGTCAAATTGTAATAAATTCTCAAAAAGAACTATCACAATATTACCAACCTTTACCCTATATTGTAATAGATTACGCAAAATTATATATAGGTTTGTAATTAATAGTTTAAGATTTAATTTATTTATTCTTAGTGTAATCCATAACGTGGACTATCACTTTGAGAGAGAAACATAGGTTAAGGGTTATTACCATTTAATTCGAGAAAAATTCGTTCCGGCACCGGGAATCGAACCCGGGACCTCTCAGCTCTACGCGCTGAGTGCTCTTTCCAACTGAGCTATACCGGGACACGATCCACGGTGCCGGCCGAACTCCTCTCGTAATGCTTTGCGGCACTCAGCGCGTAGAGCTGAGACGTCCCGGGTTCGATTCCCGGTGCCGGAACGAATTTTTCTCGAATTAAATGGTGATAATACACATTGGTTACTTCATAGTAGTCGTGTAATATTCAATGAGGTGGGCGAGACCTCATATATAATGAATATGTGTTGCATAGGTTAAGGGTGTTTCAGAATAAAGTGCTTCTGAAAATATTTGGGGCTAAGAGGGATGAAGTTACAGGAGAATGGAGAAAGTTACACAACACAGAACTGCACGCATTGTATTCTTCACCTGACATAATTAGGAACATTAAATCCAGACGTTTCAGATGGGCAGGGCATGTAGCACGTATGGGCGAATCTAGAAATGCGTATAGAGTATTAGTTGGGAGGCCGGAGGGAAAAAGATCTTTGAGGAGGCCGAGACGTAGATGGGAGGATAATATTAAAATGGATTTGAGAGAGATGGGATATGATGATAGAGACTGGATCAATCTTGCTCAGGATAGGGACCTATGGCGGGCTTATGTGAGGGCGGGTTCCTTAAATCCAGTAAGTAAGTAAGTGTAATCTATATGGCATTGTCGGTTGGGCAATGTTTATAAATTCATAAAAAAGCCACCGCAATTACTACAAAAGTGTAGAACCAATATAATAAAAATTGTCACCAAAATATTTCACCAGTTTTAAAGCAGAAATATTGTTACACATTGCATTGTATCCATAATGTTTGTTCCATTTCTGTTGGAGAACCAACAAATTTGACTCAAGTGTATTAAATCATCGAATTCATCTAGCAAAACATAATCTCGTTATCACCAATTTTATTCCACGGACACTATATAACCATTGATACAGAGTTATTGAATAAATCATATTGACGGCGTATATACACTGGTCAAAAAAGTTAAGCATAATTAGGCATATAACGGTTTTTATTAATTAAAATAAAATTGATAAATTATATTTGGGTTTCTTGGTTCCACAGAATAAACTTAAAAGTAGAAATACACTATTTGTTAACAATGGACTCAATATGAAATGAAAAAGTTGCATTGTTTGGAAACAACGGAAAAGATAAGGGAAGTTGAAATTCGTACATCATCAAAGAAAAGGAAATGGTGCTTTCAGTACCCTGTTTAATAACGTGTTGGTCCTCCACGAACCCTGAGGCACTCTTGTATGCGACGGGGCATACTCAGTACCAACGCATCTAAGCTCTCCTGAGGCAAATTGTCCCATTCTTCCAAGGCAGCATTCCTGAGTTCTTGAATCGTTAATGGGTGATGTAGACGATTGGAAATGGCTCTCCTGAGAAAGCTCCATGCATGCTCTATCCAGTTCATATCCGGTGAGCATGCTGGCCAATCCATTCTTCGGATCCCATGTTCTACCAGATACCGCTGCACACTATGAGCACGATGAGGCCGAGCATTATCGTCCTGTAGAGTGAACCCTTCTCCTACAGTCTCTGCAAAACTATTAATACTATGGGTTGGAGGATGTTGTTCTCATACACGGCAGCAGTCATGTTTCCTCTATTGAAACCAGTGGTGTGCGGCGGCCAAACATGACACCTGCCCAAAACAAGATTGAACCACCAAACTGTTGGTGACGTTCCACGGTCATTGAGGGATGATTTCGTTACCCTGTTCGTCTCCATACGCGAATAGAGTTATTGTCAGGGTGTAGGCCCATTCTCACTTCGTCTGAGAATAAAGTTCTGGTCCATAGGTCTCGTGTCCAATTCTCATGTGCTCTAGCCCATCTTGCACGAGCACCCCTGTGATGTGGACGGAGTGCTGGAGTCTTCAGTGGTCTTCGAGCATACAACCCTATGTCATGAAGTCTATTGCGCACAGTTTGGCTACTTACAATAACACCAGTGGCTTCGCGCAGGTCATGGCGCAGAGTTGTAGCTGAGGCTATAGGATTCCTACGTGCAGATAACCTTACATACCGGTCCTGACCTGGTGTTGTTTTGCGTGGACGGCCCTCGCGAGGTCGATCTGCTATTGACTGGGTTTCCTGGTACTTTCTCCACAGTCTGGAGACAATACTCTGATTCACATGAAGGATGTTAGCAACATCAACTTGTCTCATGTTTTGTTCCATCAAAGTGATGATTTTGATGCGGTCTGCCATTGTAAGGGTGTTCCGAGCCATTGTACTGCACTATGAAGCACTATGAAGCAAAATGACACTGACTGAACTTTGCTCGAATTACAGGCTTTGTATACTAGCCGTGATTTGGACGTTACCTAGTGATGCAGAATAAAACAAATGAAGGAGTTTGAATTGGTAAACATAATACGTGCCACATAAAACCAAAATAAACATAAATATCAGGTATTATTGGGTAAACTGGAAATATGCTTAACTTTTTTTGACCAGTGTATCTTAGTTTTGTAAACCGATTTTCTTATATAAATTCAACACCTTTAAGCTGGAACTTACAGCTTCAGTCCTGTACGATTCAGAGTGATATCACAGTCTAGTATATACAGTCGCGAAGCTCAATACGTAGTAAATATGCAAACATTAGATAGTTGCTCACCACTAGGATCGCTAATATCGCCTCATTACAGGCAATGCAAAATAGTACCGTCACAGTCTATTGTTTCTAGCACCCTCAAAACTCAAGCTTCGTGACTGTATATAGTAGACTGTGGTGATATATGACGTAGCTATAGCAACCCTTCTTTGAACACTTAACTCTCGCGCCGGCTGCAAAAGACATGGGTCGTACCGAGCAGTAAACATGTCGGTAACATGAATTGGTACCGTGGCCTTGACACGGGGACTACAGGTGATTCCTGGGTCAGGTGCAAAAGACATCCCACGGTTAACGATTACAATATTCCCCATATCTGTACTTTATCTCCCATTATGCAGTAAACACAATAGAGGGTTATAAATTCCGGATTCTTGGGAAGAAAAAAAACTTGAGCAACGCTCTGTAAAGGGGACAAAGCTGGGAAGGTGCATCCTACAAGATTCAAGCAGAAAAGCGAATTTCGGTGCTGTAGTTCAGAAGTGGAACACAATGGGGTGAATTTTAATGCTATTTACGATACGTTAATGTAGGATTCTATTCTTTCGAACAAATTTGTATTAGCACTAGAATAAATTTTGACTGCTCTTACTGTTAGAGTGTGCAGTTGGCTACGGACTGGAAGGTCCGGGGTTCGATCCCAGGTGGTAAAAGGATTTTTTTCTCGTTGCCGAACTTTCAGAACGGCCCCGAGGTTCACTCAGCCTCCTATAAAATTGAGTACCGGGTCTTTCCCGGGGGTAGAAGGCCGAGGTCATGGAAAGCATGGGGCTCTACCTCCATGCCCCCCAAGTGCCTTCATGGCATGTTACGGGGATACCTTTACCTTTTTTTTTACCTTACTGTTAGAGTAAATGTCGACAAAACAAATTATTTTGTGCGAGATCGTGCGTATTTGCTTGGTTTCCGCACAAAACCAATCCGCGGAAAGTATAAAATTCCACATTCAGTATTCCCAACCTAACATACATAACAATTTCCCTCTTCTTACCGCTTAAATGACATATTGATTTTACTGCTTTAGGCTTTTAACATATTATTTTTAGAGACGTTCAATATAGTAATATTTATAAATTGAAACTTACCACTGCAATTTCACCTAAATTGCAATGTTAATTATTGTTTTTAAATATTTGCAAAAATTAAGTAAACTCTACAACTCCACTAAAGTTGCTGCATTCGTGATGCAAGTAACATTATGGAAGCCGTGAAAAAATCAACAAGATTCCAGACTCAAAGATATTTTCCATTTCTAAACATCTCCTTGACCGGCAAAATTGAACTTGCCGATGTTATTACTGCAATATGTTATATAAATAATATTGTTCAAATATTAAAATGAAAAATAAATCGTTACATAACCTTACCGTTTGTTTTAAGTTCGCATTTATAGATTGGGGGAAGGCAGACGTATATCACGGCCTGCTGGAGTATAGTAAACACAGAAAACATTTTAAAGGAACAATGTTGAAGATAGATATATATTTTTTTTTTTTTGCAAATTTGCCGTCATTGAACAGAAACCAAGATGGAGATTTCATTGCAACTAATTAGAAATTCCTCTTTCAGGTATGTAATAAACGATCTTCGCACAAAATAATGTACGATACACGAGCGGTATGTTTTCTTTCAATTCTCGGAAATTAAAAAAGCTCATCTACGTTTCGCTTTTTCAAACTTTTCCTCGAACATGAAAACTTCAACATACCGCTCTTGTAACGCATATTACTATTGTGCGTGTTCAGAATTTAAATATGAACATCAGAATTAATACAGACAAATCTGGAAGAGGAAACGAGCTTATTTAGGAACATAAATTAATTATTTATGACAATAAAGCAGAACAAGAAATTAATAGTCTACTCGTATACAGAATGTAAATAAATATTATGACATCCTATAATAATTATAGTACTGTACTTCTGTCTGAGGTTCTGGCTGGTATGTACGGGCCCAGAAACAAAATTTGGGCCACCTGAATTTTCCAAGCTGCAGTTATAACTTACTGCGCATGCTCAGTAAGCCAGGTGGCCCAGGGTCTGTAGCCTACATCTATTATCAAGCAGTACATCTCACTTGACGATATGTATGGAGGAAAGAACAATTGTTTGTATACATCTGAAGTCTGATTAGTGTAATATGTAACTATTTAGCGATGTATACAATAGGAGGAAGGAGGAAAGAACTGACCACATTACTGCATTATCTCCTGGCTTAGTTGTCTCATGAGTGATGCCTTATTGGTGTTACTTATGAGGTTCAAAACTGTCTTCGGACAGTTGACTAAACAAACAATTAGATATATTAAGAGTAAATGGATTAAAAAAAAAACAAAATTATAAAGGGTAAAGGTTGGTAATACTGTGATAGGGGTAATATTACGGTAGTTCTTTTTCAGAATTTATTACAATTTTACTGAGCGAGAGAAGGACCGGTTTTGTACAGAAACTTGTCCAATTGTTCTCCTTTTCCAAGTCCTTCACACCTCTACACCTACCTACCTTGCCTCCCGTTTCAGTTACCTGTCATCATATCATAACCTCTTCACTCGCACGCAAAATAGCCGCATACTAGCCATACCAACACATAAGACATCATCGTATTCATCATCATACACAATCTCGCTCTCGCGCTTGTAGAAAACCCTACCCAGTGACATCAGAGACTGTCGGAATTTAGTAGCGTTCAAAAGCAAACTTATTAAGCATTTTCTTACTGTGTAGAGTAGGTTTAATCTTTACTTCATTAATAAAAAAAAATTCTCTCCTTAACTTTTACAATAAACTGACTAGCCTTTATTAATCAGTTACTCTTTTATACCATGATTTTTATTGTATTTGTAAATTTAATAGACTATTAATTGTAATTATAATTGTAATTGATTCCTTAATATTGTAATTGTAATCCCCTGGTAGAGGGGAAGAGAAGGCCTGATGGCCTTATCTCTACCAGGTTAATTAATTAAATAAATAAATATAATACAGTATGTTAACTTTCTTGTGAAATGGATGAGTAGGCCTAAATAACATATACCTTCTTTTGAAAAGAATACATGGAAGCGAAAGGACTTCTTTTTGGCGCTAGGGGAACTTCATTTAAGTTAACCAAAACCATTCTCCTTTCTCTTAAATTTTCTAATGAGGACATTAACAAAATTTGTCTAATGGTATTGAGAGATTCATTATCCATTTTACACAATCACTTGTATAATACTATGTATTTTTTTTTACTTCATTTCATTACTCTTCAATGTATTTTCATCTCATGTTTCTCCGAAATCAAATTGTAGAGTAAGGGAGGGTATTGTCGGATACCATTTTGATGTTTCAAAATAAAGGTAATTGAAAAAAAGTTAGAACTGTAATTACTTAGTATTAAAATAACCTCTTGGGTTTCCTGCAGATTGTACATAAGTATTAGGTAATATACATAATATGTATTTGCTGTATAACTTGCAAAGACAAAACAGAAATATCATCACTGACAGAATGGGAAGCTAATGTCGGATACATTAGACATTATTATGTAAGAGGTATGATAATGCATTTAAAATAATATATTGCATATCGGAAACTATTACAATAGTGTTCTGTTTAGCCAACTGATATGCAAGCCTTTTAACATCATTTCTGGTTCATCCAAAATATTTTCTCTCCATCATTAACACATAGTCAACTAGCTTCTCTTCAAGTGAAGCTGGGAGTATTGGTTTTCGTCCAAGTTTCGATTTAACGGCTTTGGTGGGCTCAGAGTTGGACCGTACATAATCAAATAATGTTGATCGAGGTACATTGAATCTTTTGGAAGCAGCAAGATAGCCCATTCTTTTCTCCAGTACTGCGACAATGGCATTTACCATATCTTCAGACTTCCATTTTTTTAGACTGAATCTCTTTTTTCTTTTACTTTAGGCATCTAAAAATATCAGAAGAAGAAACAATTCGTTACTTCATAATATTCGATCAATTAGAAAATTAATTACTTACATTAATTAAAAATACCCATGAGTAAAAATGTAGTGGTTTGTTATAGAAAACATATAAATGGGTTTAAGGCAGCTTTTATGTAGCGAGCAGCATTGAAAGGCAGCCGACAATGCCCTCGGCTAGTATCCGACAATGCCCTCGGCTAGTATCCGACATTGCCCTCGGCTAGTATCCGACATTGCCCTTAGCTAGTATCCGATATTGGCCGACTCTTCACAAACAGTAAAACAAGACAGCTGCATGAAACATGTTGTCGATAGCATTTCTGCATTTAGAGAATTAAGAAGCCTTATCTATGGTATATCAAGGCTATTCATGCAGATGTTCGTCTACTTGTAGAGAACGTAATGCATTATTTTCACATCAGATTGCACCATTCGATGGAAAAGAAATATGTTATCCGAGATTATCCGACGTTACCAGACCTATCCGACAATCCCCTCCCTTACTCTAGGCCTACTTTATTTTTAAATTTATCATTGTTCCGTATTCTCTCCGCAATCATATTGTATTTTTAATTTAACCTCTGCTTTGTATACTGGATCCTAGTGGTCAGCCGTAGATTTCGGTCAAATGTCCTAAATTGTGGAATCTGTGTCTGACATTTTCATTAAAATGCGAACTCATATTTAATAAATTATAATGCGTAAATAGGTATTAATATTGTTAAAGAAATCATATACGATATTATCTTCGTAACTTTAGGTCATTAAAATTCCGTCCCTGTTAATATCGAATGTTAACATCTCTCAACAAATAAATGCTCTTTTCTAAGAGTAGGCCTACCCCTGAACACCTTGCTTCAACTCACAGCCCACTTGCCTAATTACAAACAGCTGATGGCCATATTTACAATTGTCGTCACTTCAGGCTGGAACTCGCAACACCCCCTCTAATGATTAAACATACACAAATACCATGAACCCCCCCCCCTCGCACTCCCACAGATCGAAAGGTTGGTTTCCTGTTTCCTGATAGCCGGTCGCACCTTGCATTTTGACATTAAAAGCGCATACGCTCATAAAAGCTAGTCTCGCACTAAATATTCCTAACATTTGTCTCTGGGTGTAGAATTTCTATTGTTACGCACACATTCACGCACGAGGCTACGCACAAGAAACAATGCGGGGTCGCAGAGGGTGGTATGCTGCAGATGAGAGCGATAGGAGGAGCCTAGTGGAAAAGCGACCTAAGTACAGGCGCTTAGCAATGCCAACAATGTTGCAAGAACATTTCTTGGTCGCTTTTCAGAGCACTGCGTCAATTGACTGTAATTCCGACTTCCGAAACTAATCGAAAACTATGAGGTTGTAGGGATATCGATAATGGTGGTGGTGATAGTATAGATTGAAAAATACAATTAAATTTTCATATAAAATAGAGGCAAAAGTTTAGATAGATAGATAGATAGATAGATAGATAGATAGATAGATAGATAGATAGATAGATAGATAGATAGATAGATAGATAGATAGATAGATAGATAGATAGATAGATAGATAGATAGATAGATAGATAGATAGATAGATAGATAGATAGATAGATAGATAGATAGAGATAGATAGATAGATAGATAGATAGATAGATAGATAGATAGATAGATAGATAGATAGATAGATAGATAGATAGATAGATAGATAGATAGATAGATAGATAGATAGATAGATAGATAGATAGATAGATAGATAGATAGATAGATAGATAGATAGATAGATAGATAGATAGATAGATATAGATAGATAGATAGATAGATAGATAGATAGATAGATAGATAGATAGATAGATAGATAGATAGATAGATAGATAGATAGATAGATAGATAGATAGATAGATAGATAGATAGATAGATAGATAGATAGATAGATAGATAGATAGATAGATAGATAGATAGATAGATAGATAGATAGATAGATAGATAGATAGATAGATAGATAGATAGATAGATAGATAGATAGATAGATAGATAGATAGATAGATAGATAGATAGATAGATAGATAGATAGATAGATAGATAGATAGATAGATAGATAGATAGATAGATAGATAGATAGATAGATAGATAGATAGATAGATAGATAGATAGATAGATAGATAGATAGATAGATAGATAGATAGATAGATAGATAGATAGATAGATAGATAGATAGATAGATAGATAGATAGATAGATAGATAGATAGATAGATAGATAGATAGATATAGATAGATAGATAGATAGATAGATAGATAGATAGATAGATAGATAGATAGATAGATAGATAGATAGATAGATAGATAGATAGATAGATAGATAGATAGATAGATAGATAGATAGATAGATAGATAGATAGATAGATAGATAGATAGATAGATAGATAGATAGATAGAGATAGATAGATAGATAGATAGATAGATAGATAGATAGATAGATAGATAGATAGATAGATAGATAGATAGATAGATAGATAGATAGATAGATAGATAGATAGATAGATAGATAGATAGATAGATAGATAGATAGATAGATAGATAGATAGATAGATAGATAGATAGATAGATAGATAGATAGATAGATAGATAGATAGATAGATAGATAGATAGATAGATAGATAGATAGATAGATAGATAGATAGATAGATAGATAGATAGATAGATAGATAGATAGATAGATAGATAGATAGATAGATAGATAGATAGATAGATAGATAGATAGATAGATAGATAGATAGATAGATAGATAGATAGATAGATAGATAGATAGATAGATAGATAGATAGATAGATAGATAGATAGATAGATAGATAGATAGATAGATAGATAGATAGATAGATAGATAGATAGATAGATAGATAGATAGATAGATAGATAGATAGATAGATAGATAGATAGATAGATAGATAGATAGATAGATAGATAGATAGATAGATAGATAGATAGATAGATAGATAGATAGATAGATAGATAGATAGATAGATAGATAGATAGATAGATAGATAGATAGATAGATAGATAGATAGATAGATAGATAGATAGATAGATAGATAGATAGATAGATAGATAGAGATAGATAGATAGATAGATAGATAGATAGATAGATAGATAGATAGATAGATAGATAGATAGATAGATAGATAGATAGATAGATAGATAGATAGATAGATAGATAGATAGATAGATAGATAGATAGATAGATAGATAGATAGATAGATAGATAGATAGATAGATAGATAGAGATAGATAGATAGATAGATAGATAGATAGATAGATAGATAGATAGATAGATAGATAGATAGATAGATAGATAGATAGATAGATAGATAGAGATAGATAGATAGATAGATAGATAGATAGATAGATAGATAGATAGATAGATAGATAGATAGATAGATAGATAGATAGATAGATAGATAGATAGATAGATAGATAGATAGATAGATAGATAGATAGATAGATAGATAGATAGATAGATAGATAGATAGATAGATAGATAGATAGATAGATAGATAGATAGATAGATAGATAGATAGATAGATAGATAGATAGATAGATAGATAGATAGATAGATAGATAGATAGATAGATAGATAGATAGATAGATAGATAGATAGATAGATAGATAGATAGATATAGATAGATATAGATAGATAGATAGATAGATAGATAGATAGATAGATAGATAGATAGATAGATAGATGATTACCAGCAGAAAATGAACATAAAGATTTAGGTATATTATTTAGGAGTCATTTTACATTTCATAGTCATATTAAAAATATTATAAATTTGTCCTATAAAAGTTTAGGTTTAGTTATGAGAAATTCTTGTAAATTTAAAGTCCAAACTATAATAATTTGGTATAATTCCATTGTTCGATCTAAATTAGAGTATGCTGTGGTTATCTGGAATCCAGTTACTAACCAATATATTCTGTTACTAGAAAAAAATCAAAATAAATTTCTAACATGGTTAGGCTATGTAATAATAATAATAATAATAATAATAATAATAATAATGATTTATTTTAGCTGGCAGAGTTAAGGCCGTAGGGCCTTCTCTTCCACTCAACCAGCAATAATAATAATTATCCTACTTATGAGAGTTATGCTACAATGCTTCAACATTTGTAAATTTGACGAAATTGTCAATCTTTAAACTTTCTTTATAAAATCATTAACATTAAGATAAACACAATATAATATTTGTTACTCAGTCAAATGACAAATCAATGTAAAATAATGACTTATATTATATGGTCATTAAGTTTTATATACATGAGCTACAAATTGCAAACGTTTTCACCCATTCAGGCATCTTCAGGCACAATTATACAATATCTCAATATCAAACTATGTAGCTATTACATTGGTGGTAGATAAACTGTTTAAAGTTAATGGTGTACAAAACATTTCCATAATTAAAATGTAATATTACAAGTCGTAAATTAAAATAAAGTTAAAAACCACGTAGTGTTGTAATTAAACTTCATAATATTCTGTGGAACTCTTGTTCAGTAGAGTCCAATGAGTGATGAATTATGTGTCGTTTGAACGTGGCAACTGTATAGATCACTATAAAACATCCTATGTTTGAAGCAGTATGTAGACGTGAGACGACCTGCTGCTGTTGGAACTGTGGCCACGTTCAAACGACACATAATTCATCACTCATTGGACTCTACTGAACAAGAGTTCCACAGAATATTATGAAGTTCAATTACAACACTACGTGGTTTTTAACATTATTTTAATTTATGACTTGTAATATTACATTTTAATTATGGAGATGTTTTGTACACCATTAATCTTAAACAGTTTATCTACCACCAATGTAATAGCTACATAGTTTGATATTTAGATATTGTATAATTGTGCCTGAAGATGCCTGAATGGGCGAAAACGTTTGCAATTTGTAATTCATGTATATAAAACTTAATGACCATATAATGTAAGTCATTATTTTACATTGATTTGTCATTTGACTGAGTAACAAGTATTATATTGGGTTATCTATATTGGTTGACAATCTGAATATTTCCAACATGCTTTCTAAGTTATTAACAATAAGTTGGACTGTGTTGGTTTATTTTATTATATAACATTATACGCACCTAAGCTTAAAACAAAATTTCGAAATTTATTTTACAAACCAAGGGCAAATACTGAATCACACCAAAAACTCCCCAGTTTTCAAAATGTTACAATTGTACAATAAATTACATCCTCATCCGAATGTTGATATTTTCAATATGAATTTCTCTAGATACAGAATTATTTGTTATCATATTTTACAGAATACAGTTGTTAGTTAATTTGAAGCTACTTTCAGATCTTATTTTCAATTTCTTTTTCTTTCTTTCTCTCTTTTCTGTTTTGTTTCAGTTTTTAATAAGGGTACTTATATTTCCTTTTCCCTTTTTGTGTTTTATAAATTACATATATAAATTGTCAGTCGTGAACATTGTAATTGGGCTTTGCCAGTTATGTTCAACAATAAATGAATAAATAAATAAATAAGTAAATAAATAAATAAATAAACAAGCAAAAAACCAAACAAACAAACAAATTAACAAATACACAAATAAACAAATAAACAAAGAAACAAATAGACAAAGAGACAAAGAGACAAAGAGACAAATAGACAAATAGACAAAGAGACAAAGAGACAAAGAGACAAAGAGACAAAGAGACAAATAGACAAATAGACAAAGAGACAAAGAGACAAAGAGACAAATAGACAAAGGGACAAAGGGACAAAGGGACAAAGGGACAAAGGGACAAAGGGACAAAGGGACAAAGGGACAAAGGGACAAATGGACAAAGGGACAAAGGGACAAATGGACAAAGGGACAAAGGGACAAAGGGACAAATGGACAAATGGACAAAGGGACAAATGGACAAATGGACAAATAGACAAATAGACAAAGAGACAAAGAGACAAAGAGACAAAGAGACAAAGAGACAAAGAGACAAAGAGACAAAGAGACAAAGAGACAAAGAGACAAAGAGACAAAGAGACAAAGAGACAAAGAGACAAAGAGACAAATAGACAAATAGACAAATAGACAAAGAGACAAAGAGACAACGAGACAAATAGACAAATAGACAAAGAGACAAACTGACAAACTGACAAACAAACAGGCAAATAGACAAAGAGACAAAGAGACAAATAGACAAATAGACAAATAGACAGAGAGACAAATAGACAAAGAGACAAACTGACAAACTGACAAACAAACAGACAAATAGACAAATAAATAAATGAGTGAGTGAGTGAGTAAATAAATGAATAAATAAATACATAAATAAATAAATAAATGAAGAAACAAGCAAGCAAACAAGCTGACAAGCAAACAAATAAATAAATAAACAAATTAACAAATCAACAAATTAACAAATAAACAAATAAACAAATAAATAAACAAATAAACCAATAAACAAATAAATAAATGAGTGAGTGAGTAAATAAATAAATAAATAAATAAGTACATAAATAAATGAATGGATAAATAAATAAACAAATAAGTACATAAATAAATGACATTGATGGAACATAATGTGTCAATAGAATGATAGAGAAAAGCTAATAAATTCAGAAACAACTGCCAACGCATTTTCATCCAAATCTGGATAAGACGGATTTTGGAAACTGGTGACTCAATTGCTAAATATACGTATATTATGAATTAGTATACTTGACAGGCACTCTATATAAGTCTGTTTTGTATATCTTCATAGGGAATAAATAAAATCTAGTCATAACGCGCGAGTTTCTAAAGAGATCTGTCGCTCCGGCGTGGTAGGATGGGATGGCCCAGCCTTCAAGTTCCAAGGTCAGGAAGGCCTACCAATTAGGGGTGATGGGCCAACGAACGCCCCGTGATGAGGTTCGGCTCAGGTAATCTGCCTTTCTGCCGGCCAGGCCACATAAGCCACACAGCGGCGTTTCCGCCTCGTTACAGACCGCCGTGGTCCCATGTGGGTCGCTATTTTTCTCTTGGCGCTCGTACAGTATGTAGTCCAATCGAAAAGATTTATCAGGTTTCTTTTGTTTTACTTATATACTTGCTCACTTAAATGCTTCTTACCAGTTTCTTGCTTTATCCTTCTTACATTTTTTCCTTGAGTTTTTCTATTTTCTCTTTACATTTACCTCACACTCGTATTTCTTTCCTATTCCCTAATTCCTTTTCTTTCCGTTTCCATCCATTTCTTTTAATTTGCTCTTCCCCAATCTATTTCTCTCTTCTTCCTTCCCCCTACTCTTTTTCTTTCCTCGCCTTTGCATTCTCTCTTTCATTCTCAGCTCCTATTTTTTCTTTCTCCTTTTCCCTCTTTGATATTATATGATGAATGTATGTATGTATTATTCACACTACAAATGGGTAAATACCATTTTCGTCGTTATTCTTATTTCTTTTTCTTCTCTTTTCTGTTATCTTATTCTCAATCTCTTTTCTTTCCTTCTTTTTTCTCATGTTCTTTTCTTTCCATTTCGTCAATTTCTCTTACCTTCTTTTTTCTTTCTGATTTATCTGTGAACCAAAACTTTTTTCTAAGACTATACAGTACGTATTCCTCAAGGTCAAATCAAGAAATTCTGAACAAATTTTGTCAATAAAACTCACCGTCAGCAGAAGTAAAAGAATACTACATGTCTTACCAAAGTACAGAAGTTAGAAAACCGTTTTCGCTATAAAATTAAAAATAGGCATGAAATGTACTCCTAATGTCGAACTAAGCATCAATTTCCAAAATATGCACATAATATGCTCCAACAACATGTATCAATCATCTCAATTAAACAACAAACATGTAATATTAAGTTTAATTAAGATATACGGCTCCGATGCAATTATACATTTCCATATAGGCTATTTCTCACCGTAGCCTACGTGCCATTACTTACAAATGGTTTTTAAGGAACCCGCAGGTTCATTGCCGCCCTCACATATGCCCGCCATCGGTCCCTATCCTGAGCAAGATTAATCCAGTCTCTATCATCCTCCCTCAAATCCAGTTGAATATTATCCTCCCATCTACGTCTCGGCCTATCCAAAGGACTTATTCCCTCCAGTCTCCCAACTAACACTCTATATGCATTTCTGGATTCGTCCATATGTGCTACATGCCCTGCCCATCTCAAACGTCTGGATTTAATGTTGCTAATTATGTCAGGTGAAAAATACAATGCATTCAGTTCTGTGTTGTGTAACTTTCTCCATTCTCCTGTAACTTCATCCCTCTTAGCCCCAAATATTTTCCTAAGAATCTTATACTCAAACACTTTTAATCGCTGTTCCTCTCTCAAAGTGAGAGACCAAGTTTCACAACCATACAGAACAACCGGTAATATAACTATTTTATAAATTCTAACTTCCAGATTTTTTGACAGCAGACTAGATGACAAAAGCTTCTCAACCGAATAATAACAGGCATTTCCCATATTTATTCTGCGTTTAATTTCCTCCGGAGTGTCATTTATATTTGTTACTGTTGCTCCAAGATATTTGAATTTTATCCATTTCTTCGAAAGATAAATCTCCAATTTTTATATTTCCATTTCGTACAATATTCTGGTCACGAGACATAATCATATACTTTGGCTTTTCGGGATTTTTTTCTCAGCACTAATAATAAAAATAGGCCTATAAGTGAGGTAATAGTGATTTCTGTACTGAACTGTGTTTCCGTTAATTTTAATCCATCCTCAGAACTGAAGTTCAATTTCTGCAGCATCACTCTGCAGAAAGCGAAAGCATTGTAAGATGGGATAGTCTACAGGCCAAGGTCACTTGAGCCTCAGGTTCCAGGGATGGCCAGTCCCCGGCTACTGTCCGCGCAGAACTATAATTTCAGACATAATTGCGAAGTCTCATGACATAGGCCTTTACAGGAATCATATCGCATCGTATTCTGTATTACGTTTAAATAAAATGGTAGTCTAAGGTCAAGTGACTTTGCAATACGGGATTTAGTGCTCCGATATCATCACCCGATGTTTAAATTGTCGGCATCAAAACTGAAACAAGATCCCTTATCGCCAAAGGGGGCCAATTAGTTTAATTGCTTACCGATATCGGCACGTCAGCCTTAACGAAGGGTTTTAACAGTGTTTAATGCAGGTTTTTTGCTGCTATCTTTCTCCCTGATTGCAACTCTTTCTCTAATAACAGTCCGATATCGAGACCGGCTTTATTAAAAACGATAATTTGTAAACGGAACAAAATCTTCTACCCTTGCAAAGTGATAGTTTGGTAGCAAAGTAACTGACGTTTGCCGCAACCTTACATTTCGCTGTCATTTGGTCGTCATAGGGTCTAGATATGAGTATTCTGATATAAGCTGATTCTTTAAAAAAATGCAGATTATACCTATCTTCGTTTCTTAATTTCCCCTTTCCAAGAACAGTCCCGAACACAAACTTTGATTTTTTCGCGAGTAACTTAATGAATTATAATTTTAAATTTTTGTAAAACAGCTTAGTAATTTATTATTATTATTATTATTATTATTATTATTATTATTATTATTATTACTTACTGGTTTTTAAGTAACCCGGAGGTTTATTGCCGCCCTCACATAAGCCCGCCATTGGTCCCTATCCTGAGCAAGATCAATCCAGTCTCTATCATCATATCCCACCTCCCTCAAATCCATTTTAATATTATCTTCCCATCTACGTCTCGGTCTCCCCAAAGGTATTTTCCATCCGGCCTCCCAACTAGCACTCTATATGCATTTCTGGATTTACCCATACGTGCTACATGCCCTGCCCATCTCAAACGCCTGGACTTAATGTTCCTAATTATGTCAGGTGAAGAATACTATGCGTGCAGTTCTGTGTTGTGTAACTTTCTCCATTCCCCTGTAACTTCATCCCTCTTAGCCCCAAATATTTTCCTAAGAACCTTATTCTCACACACCCTTAACCTGTGTTCCTCTCTCAAATTAGAGTCCAAGTTTCACAACCATAAAGAACAACCGGTAATATAACTGTTTTATGAATTCTAACTTTCAGATTTTATTATTATTATTATTATTATTATTATTATTATTATTATTATTATTATTACTATTATGTTAATTAATTCATAATTTTCTGCTCGAAAGGAGGTTTACACTGCAAACGCAGCATTCTCCAGTCTTTCCTATTTTCTACTTTCCTCGTAGTCTCCGCATATGATCCAGCTTAATGTCGTCTATCATCTGATATCTTCTTATGCCCCGAACTCTTCTTCCGTTCACCATTCCTTCCAGTGCATCCTTCAGTAGGCAGTTTCTTCTCAGCCAGTAACCAATCCAATTCCTTTTTCTCTTTCTGATCAGTTTCAGCGTCATTCTTCCTTCATCCACTCTTTCCAAAACCGCTTCACTTCTTATTCTGTCTGTACACTTCACACGCTCCATTCTTCTCCACATCTACAGTTTAAATGTTCACAGTTGTTTCTCTTCACTTCATCGTATGTCCATGTCTCTGCCCCATACAATTCTACACTCCACAAAAAAGCACTTCACTAGTCGCTTCATTAGCTCTTCTCCAGATGTCTGCAGAAGATGCTCCTTTTTCTATTAAAAACTTTCTTTGCCATTGCTATCCTTCTTTTGACTTCCTAGCAGCAGCTCATGTTACTGCTTGTAGTCTCACTTTGAGAGAGCAACAGAGATTAAGGGTGTTTGAGAATAAGGTTCTTAGGAAAATATTTGGGGCTAAGAGGGATGAAGTTAGAGGAGAATGGAGAAAGTTACACAATGCAGAGCTGCACGCATTGTATTCTTCACCTGACATAATTAGGAACATTAAATCCAGACGTTTGAGATGGGCAAGACATGTAGCACGTATGGGCGAATCCAGAAATGCATATAGAGTGTTAGTTGGGAGGCCGGAGGGAAAAAGACCTTTGGGGAGGTCGAGATGTAGGTGGGAAGATAATATTAAAATGGATTTGAGGGAGGTGGGATGTGATGGTAGAGACTGGATTAATCTTGCTCAGGATAGGGACCAATGGCGGGCTTATGTGAGGGCGGCAATGAACCTCCGGATTCCTTAAAAGCCAGTAAGTAAGTAAGTAAGTAAGTAAGTAAGTAAGTAAGTAAGTAAGTCTTTTTTGTAGCTTATATAGTAACATTTGCAACTTTTTCATTAACAGGAAACCTCCTTCGTGTTTGGATGTGGCACAATCTTCGGGATTGTCGCTTCTTTACGGACATACTACGCTGCAGAATGTTGGGTAAGTGTTACGTTACTCATTTGTTTATTATATAATTTGTAATGTTGTAGAGTATAACGTTTAACGGGCTTCACCAAGCAAAAACATTTTGTTTTTTCCATGCGAACAAACCGCTTGCGAATATATGTTGATTACATGGATCAAAATGAGTCGCTTTATTGTAAATCAGGCCTGCACATTAAAACCTCAACTCCTCACACCACTTTCCCAGGCTGAGACAGCAATGTTTTGGTCAGATACGAGTAGACAGAAATGGTAATGGTCGGTATAATGTTGCGGCTGGACGCGATATTCCTGGCAGATCCATGAACAGTAAGCGTTGTCGCCACTGCTTCAACGAGATAGAAATTCTCGCCCACGTTTTTGTGTCTTCCCCGCATGGTGAGACATTACGCAATGCCAGGCATCACAAAATCAAGTCCACAATCGCTCAAGCTCTTCGCGACAAGGGATATACCACCTATGAAAAAATCCATGGTCTATTAGAAACAGGAAGCTATCGGCCGGTTGATATATTAGCATTTAACAACACAACAGGCTATATAATAGATCCTACTATCCGTTTCGAATTGAATACAACTCAACCGGAAGATGTCAACAATGAGAGGAATCAAATTTACGGTCCAACTGTTCCTTATTATTTACATATGTATAAGTTACAAACTATTGAAATTATTGGATTGTTAGTGGGTGCTAGAGGCACGATTACAATAAAAAAATATTAATTTCTGCAAATAGTTCAATCTTGAATCCTCCTTGGCCAAGATTGTTTCTTTGACAGCTCTAAAATATTCAATCTATCTTCTGAGAAATCACATAACTTATATAAAGTAAATTAATAGCACAACAATAATAATTACATTTCTCACGAAAATTTTACGCATTGACTAATACTTGTATATTTGGTATACTTTGTTTTTTAGGGCAACCCCTATTTTAGGGGAAGTTTGTTTAAATTAAATTAAAACCATTTCTCAGTGACGGATTGTACAGAGTGATTTATATATAACTAACGCATTTATTTCTTTCTTTATTACAAAACGAATGATGCTAGCTATAATTTGTTATACCTCAACGGTCTTACTAATAAAAACTCTATATACAGACGTTTAACTGTCATATACTTATACAATGAGTAGCTCGTTTATAAGTCGTGTGTAAATTCCTTACTAATAATCACTACATACGTCGTCTGTAACAGTATAACTGTTACACAGCTACGTCATAGTTTCGTCATTACTTCATTATGAAAGGTAATAGAATATATGAGGTTCTATATTGCATCCGGTAGAGCGTTCTAGTGTGCCGTGTTAAATACCGATAGTACAACTGGCTCTGATCGATTACCACACTATATTTTGGTCAAAGAGTACAAGCTACAGAAATATTATTCTAATTATTTTTGCTCTTTGGTTTGTTCTTCTGTGGTTACAAGGCCACCATTATCATAAAATGACTGTCGATACGAACAGCCGTTAGAGAGCGGCCATTTTTTCTCTATATACAACGCTTAAAAAGGGGTTTCGTGTATATAACTACTGCAAAGCAATTTCCATTGTATAGTTACAGACTGTTTATACATCCATCGCTTATGCATGCTTTATTAGTAAATTTTTCTGTCTCAACTCTGCATAAGTCTTGTATAAAAACTATACAACGTTTATTAGTAAGACTGCAAATGTAGAGTATCTATGGGAGATTACTAATCTCTATAGCAAAATATGTTGAAAATTCTTTATTTATTCAGCTGGAAATTCACTTAATGACCAGTTTTTAACGTCAAATTAAGCAGGAGTTTTGATTCCCTGTCACGAGATGCGCAGATGTTTATTCTTTATATCTTATTGTTGGCAGCTGTTTTCGACATTTTATTTTAGTCACTGAAAATGCAGTAGGCCTACACATTAAATCAACGGTTTTTCCTTGTGAAGTAATACTGGATTACGAATTCAATTACAGCTACTCAAAGGGTTTACCAGAAAGAATTTGGTGTTCACATTTCCGCCCCCCCCCCAAAGAAACACAATACTGGGACTGGTAAACATATTGGAAACAACTGGATCTCTGAAAGAATAATAATTTTGATGACAATAAATATTCAGAATAAATGTACTTTTATTTAAAATAGTGATCCTCGTAATTTAAACATGGCCAGATTGTTCTTCAGTCATCAAAAGCCTAGCGCATTCAAATTCTGTAAAACATTCAGAAGAAAATGTTACCGAAAGTTCTCAGTTTCCTGAGTAATTGATCCCTTCAATTTTGAGTATTAGGATTATTGTATTCTTAAAAAAAAAAAATAAATAAATAAATGTCGCGAATGTACAACAATATGCTTTCTCAAAATTTCCTCGATTAGTAATAATTTTGTTTTTTCTATCACGTTAAGACTAAATAAATAAATAAATAAATAAATAAATAAATAAATAAATAAATAAACAAGTAAATAAATAAATAAAAGAGTAAAGTAAGTAAGTAAATATATAAAATAAACAAGTAGATACGTAAATAAGTAAATAAATATAGAAACAAGTAAATAAAAATAAATACTTACAAATGGATTTTAAGGAACCCGCAGGTTCATTGCCGCCCTCACATAAGCTCGCCATCGGTACCTATCCTGTGCAAGATTAATCCAGTCTCTATCATCATAGCCCATCTCCCTCAAATCCATTTCAATATTATCCTCCCATCTACGCCTCGGCCTCCCCAAAGGTCTCTTTCCCTCCGGTTTCCCAACTAACACTCTATATGCATTTCTGGGTTCGCCCATACATGCTACATGCCCTGCCCATCTCAAACGTCTGGATTTAATGTTCCTAATTATGTCAGGTGAAGAATACAATGCGTGCAGCTCTGCGTTGTGTAACTTTCTCCATTTTCCTGTAACTTCATCCCTCTTAGCCTCAAATATTTTCCTAAGGATCTTGTTCTTAAAGACCCTTAACCTATGTTCCTCTCTCAAAGTGAGAGTCCAAGTTTCAAAACCATACAGAACAACCTGTAATATAACTGTTTTATTATAAATTCTAACTTTCAGATTTTTTGACAGGAGACTAGATGACAAAAGCTTCTCAACCGAATAATAACATGCATTTCCCATATTTGTTCTGCGTTTAATTTCCTCCCGAGTGTCATTTATATATGTTACTGTTGCTCCAAGATATCTGAATTTTTCCACCTCTTCGAAAGACAAAACTTCGTTTTATGTTACCATTTTGTACAATATTCTGGTCACGAGACATAATCATATACTTTGTTTTTTCGGGATTTACAGAGGTCTGAAAATTATTAGAATAATCTTAATTTTAAAGGTTTTTAATAGTTCCTTCACAAATATTAATTGAATTGATGAATATTGGTATATAATATTACTATACTGATGTAGGATATATTTACTACTAACAATGCCGGAAAGCATTGTTGTACATTGGTATTTATCTTATTTTACAATTGTTATGGGAATTCAGAAATTATTATATTATGTTGGCGGAATTGGAAACATAAAAAATTAATTAAGAAATGCTTTAAACAAATTGTTCTTTGCGTTTACATTGTTGTGAAGGTTCAAATGAACGTATACATCTGTTTTGTGCATATAATTTTTATGTTTCCAATTCCGCCAACATAATATAATAATTTCTGAATTCCCATAACAATTGTAAAATAAGAAAAAATACCAATGTACAACAATGCTTTCCGGCATTGTTAGTAGTAAATATATCCTACATCAGTATAGTAATATATACCAATATTCATCAATTCAATGAATATTTGTGAAGGAACTATTAAAAACCTTTAAAATTAAGATTATTCTAATAATTTTACACCTCTGTACTTCCAAACCTATCGCTTTACTTGTTTCAAGTAAAATTCCCGTGTTTCCCCTAATCGTTTGTGGATTTTCTCCTTACATATTCACGTCATTCGCATAGACAAGAAGCTGATGTAACCCGTTCAATTCCAAACCCTTTCTGTTATCCTGAACTTTCCTAATGGCATATTCTAGAGCGAAGTAAAAATTAAAGGTGATAGAATAAAAATAAATAAATAAATACTACATATATAAATAAATAACTAAATAAATACTGTAAATACGATGTAGAATTCTTACCAGAATTGAATTTACTGGAAGGAAATCGCGTGATGGAATGCAGTCTTTCAGAATATCTCGAGTGGGAACGAATGTTTCAGTGTGTAGCCAACCTTAACGATAGAAGTTCCAGTCTCCCTAAACGAAGTCGACACCCTAGAAAATAATCTAATGAAATAACAACTTGTGATTCTAGTTTGTGGCTTAAGACTTTCTGGCAACATTCGTTTCTTGCAACACAATTATTGTGTCTAAATATTAGCCACAATACCCGGGCAGCAGGAAGTGTTCCACTGTCTCCCAATTGCTTCCAAGAAACACGGACAAACAGCCAATCCCAACGAAATATGCAGTGACATGTGATGAAATATTCCAGCAGCTTTTAATATTTACCGTCAACATGCCTCGCAAGTTGCAGCCATATGCCACAATGCTGTTAACAACTGCTTGTTACATTTCAGTTTCAAGATGGGAAAATTACTGATTTAAAGTAGAGAATCACATGATTGGTAGACAACAGAATTTTAGGAACCTAAAATAGGCTCTTAAACTGCTCTTTTCAGGATTTATAAAATATAAAATAGGCAGTAATTATTTGCTAAAGAATAGCACCAATGGCCTATAAGTTATCACATTTACATTATATTACTTTGTTGTTCTAAGAAAAATTTTATCAATTAACTGTTTACGTGTAATTTATTTAGCATTATTTCAATCTATATTTATGTATGGTATTATAGGTTAGGGTGGAACTCATAAATCCAACCTTTATCCGTTAATTTTACTACAGAAAAAAGTATTAAAATTTGCTTAAAAAAGTAGAAAGATTACTCAACTGAATTGTTGTTTAAACATTTCAAATTTTTCGACATTAGCCCTATCTTACCTATAGATACCATATGGCAATAATTAACTTTATAGCATTTATATACTTGTGTGTTACATATGAAGGTAAATTTTGCTGGATAACTTCTATTTCAATACATTTTCATCAATATAGTTTTGTTTCAAATGTTGCCACTCCCGTAACTTGGTCACTGAATTGGTCCTAATACAACTATTTGTTTCAACATGGATTGCTTGTAAATTTAATTTGGGTTAGAAAGGGTTAAACAAATGTATTATTTTATTTTATTTAAATATTTTCATAGAAATTTTAACAACTTTGAAAGGTATATACATAAATATAGAACTAAAAATATTAATTCTCTGCGTTTGTCTGAACCAAAATGTAGGCTATAACCAATACAGCTTTTTATCATAGCATGAGTTAAGGGCCCAGATTATATTAAACAAATTTTATTCTAATATAATATTAACCACGAATCCTCTCCAAATTAATAAAAAAAATTGTATTGGACTTATAGTTTGATTTTAAACATATTAAACACTTTTTAATCTGTATTCACTCTCAATTTTAATTTTACTTTTGTCTGTATTGGAATCCCCTCCTGAGCACGAGTCTTACTCATTCAGAGTGGGCTAGTTTATCTTACATTGTATTAACTTGTATTCATTTCAAACTTACTAGAAATAAAATAAATAAATAAATAAATTTATTTATTTGTTTATTTGTTTGCTTATTTGTTTGTTTATTTGTTTGTTTATTTGTTTATTTATTTGTTTGTTTTTTTTTTTGTTTATTTGTCTGTTTATTTCTTTGTTTGCTTTTGTTTATTTGTTTGTTTATTTGTTTGTTTGTTTTTGTTTATTTTTTGTTTATTTGTTTGTTTATTTGTTTGTTTGTTTATTTGTTTATTTGTTTGTTTATTTGTTTATTTGTTTGTTTTTGTTTATTTGTTTGTTTATTTGTTTGTTTGTTTGTTTTATTTATTTATTTTATTTATTTATTTAATTTTTTATTTAATTAATTAATTTATTTAATTTATTTATTTATTTCTTTAACTAGCCGTAACCGTGCGCTCCGCTGCACCTGTTAGAAATAAATATAAAGTAATTACATAATTAAAATAGGACGTTTGATTCAGGGAACAACTTTTACAACAGCGCAAGATAATCTGCTTCGATCATTACCCAATTTTTTTGCATTGCATTTATTGCATATATTTTTTATGTATTTTAACACGATTCAATTGAGCATAGTTAAAATTTTAATTATAAAATAATGGATTGCTAAGCTAACGTACTATTACTGTATACTAAATCAATACACTCTCGTTGTTCGTTAATTCTCTGAGATTAAAATGAGTGTACATAAATATTATTTTAAGAAATACAGAAAACGAATGTACAAAATAGCCTATCAAATTTTCTGTGCATAAGAAGCTATTTTAATCTTACCTGTCCTCGATTTACTCAGACGTTACTGTAATAACATTATAGCATTATGTCCATCTAGAGAAACTACACTTTCCAATGATGAAATAATAATTAATTATACAAATCGGTTAATTTAGCTTCTGATATTACTTCATACAAGCACAGAAACATTGTCTGTAGGCTATGTTTAATAGCTTTCGATTGTTGCTGTCCAAGGCCCCTTATAGACGAAGTCATTTGTTTTTTAATTCATTACACGGCCTTAGATGGCAGTTATTTTAATTTTAAAACTCATTTATCTCATTAAATATCAGTCCTATCAAAATTTTTCAAGGAATAAAACGTATCGCAAATTATTTTTAAAGAAACTTTTGTTATGTAACATTTTTCACAAAAATCAATAATAAGCGAGATATTTCGATTTAGTTAATTCAGGCCCCTTATAACCCCCTTTTAAATAATGTATTTTGAATGCCATATAGCCTATAATCTAAGTTACAACGAACTTAATTTATATTCCAATTTTCATCGAAATCCGTTCAACCATTATCGCGTGAAAAGGTAACAAACATACAGACAGACAGACAGGCAGACAGACAGACAGACAGACAGACAAACATACAAACAAAAATTTCAAAAAGCGATTTTCGTTTTCAGGGTGGTTAATTATATATGTTAGGACCAATTATTTTTGGAAAATCGAAAATTACCAGAAAAATTTCGGCTACAGATTTATTATTAGTATAGATTTGTTTGCTTATTTGTTTGTTTATTTGTTTGTTTATTTGTTTATTTATTTGTTTGTTTTTTCTTTATTTGTTTGTTTATTTGTTTGTTTGTTTATTTGTTTGTTTGTTTATTTGTTTGTTTGTTTATTTGTTTGTTTGTTTTATTTATTTATTTAATTTATTTATTTTATTTATTTATTTAATTTATTTAATTAATTTAATTTAATTTATTTTATTTAATTTATTTATTTTATTTATTTTATTTATTTATTTATTTATTTATTTATTTATTTATTTAATTTAATTTATTTAATTTGATTTATTTAATTTATTTAATTTATTTATTTAAAGGACAACAACGGCAAGGTTAAAAATAACTTGCACATATTTCATATTTTTGTACGAGTACCTACACAAAACAAAACGAAGACACTCTTGTCTTTAAGTTGCAATGTTTTTCATTCACCAATCGTATTCCCATAGTTTTTTTAACTTAATTATTTAACGACGCTGTATCAACTGCGGAGTTAGCGTCGATGAAATTCGTGATAACTAGATAGTATCTGGCGAGAGGTTTCGCCAGAGATTACCTGACATTCGCCTTACTATTGAGAAAAACTCAGAAAAAACTCAACCAGGTAATCAGCCCAAGCGGGAATCGAACCCGCGCCCGAGCACAACTCCGTTCCATAGTTTCCTTCGCAGTATATAATAAGAATTTTTCTAAATTATTCTTTAACAAGTTATGACGTTTGTCACTCAGATTTATTTTTAAGCCAAAAAAAAAAAAAAAAAGCTTTACATTGACTGAATAACCGGGACAATATTTTAGATTTGGAACGAGACGAACAATTTCAGTTTTGTTATTTTTTCCATTAAAGTGATAAAGTTTCCAGTTAAATGTTTTTCCGTACCACCATGTCTAACTAATTGTATTTCATTCCCTCTCCAGGTGCTTCAGAAAGTTTCTGTCTTTCTGTATTCAATAGCTCAAACTGTTTATTGAAGAATTTTCCATTACTTTCAAGACCAGTAATCAAGTTTGCAATAAATGTAAAATGGAATTTGATATACATGAAGTCGTTATGAACACTATAGTGATTTATAGTTTTCTTGACTCCTAATGCACGAAGTGCATCAGCCTTGAAGATTGTTTTTTTCACTAGACACTGAAAGAAAATATTTGAAATATGTTTAAAAATTTTATTTTGTTTTAGAAATCTTAACAAGTATGTCTATATTATTATGATATACCGAAGTACATATGATATTTCCGTGCAGTTATTCTGCGTCATCATATGATGAATGGAACGGAGATAGCTGTCAAAAAGGCTGAAAGTTTGAATTTATAAAACAGTTACATTACCGGTTGTTCTTTATCAGTTAGATGTGTTCAGCACTCGCTGAAATGGATAACGGGTAAGCAGTGCATGGTAATATGCCCCGTCGTGCAACAGGAAGAGGGAGAGAGAATACCCGCCAGCAGCCACGGATGCACCATAGTGCAGTGTAAGGGACGATAGCCCCAAGGTGCACTGTGCTGATGACCACTGTTCTATATGGTTGTGAAACTTGAACTCTCACTTTTAGAGAGAAACACAGGTTAAGGGTGTTTGAGAATAAGGTGCTTAGGAAAAGATTTGGGGCTAAGACGGATGAAGTTACAGGAGAATGGAGAAAGTTACACAACACAGAACTGCACGCATTGTATTCTTCACCTGACATAATTAGGAACATTAAATCCAGACGTTTGAGATGGCCAGGGCATGTAAGATTGTGGGCGAATCCAGAAATGCATATAGAGTGTTAGTTGGGAAGCCGGAGGGGAAAAGGACCTTAGGGGAGGCCGAGACTTAGATGGGAAGATAATATTAAAATGGATTTGAGGGAGATGGGATATGATGATAGAGACTGGATTCCTCTTGCACAGGATAGGGACCGATGGAGGGCTCATGTGAGAGCGGCAATGAACCTCCGGGTTCCTTAAAAGCCATAAGTAAGTAAGTATTACTACTACTACTACTACTACTACTACTACTACTACTACTACTACTACTACTACTACTACTACTACTACTGCAGCTTTGCAAGAATAGAAGGAATCAACAGTTAGGAGCAACTACACCTCTCTAAAATGCTCACAATTATAAATAAGTCCTATTCCATTTCAAATCGACCGAAATATAGAGAAAATTGACCTTGCAATTTTTAAATACAATGAAAATCTTTCTGTGCGTTGACAACTGTGATACAATGCTTTGTGCAAAGTTTGAGACATCAGAACTTCATAGTGTTTAAATTAAACATATTTAAATTTATCGTATTTTCATAAAATTACCAACTTTAAACTGTTGTGACTCCGAAACCCTTTCACCCAATGATCAAAATCATGGTTTATTTTGATGCTGAGAAATGAAAGTTTATATTGAGATGTAGACAGTTTTTCTTACTTTTTATGGAAATGCCAACGAAAAAATATTTTTAAAATATATGGTTACATTCCGCATTGAAAGTACAAATAAACACATATTTTTTTACTGGCGCACTGTTGATAAGAAAGTATTGAAAATATGAAATAAAGAAAATAAATAGTACGCGCGTGAAGTAACCAGCTGACTGTGAGGCAGGAGCTAGCCGAGGCAAGCAAGGCCAGGAGACAAACACGTCATGTTTCGTCTAGTAGCGCATAGCGGGCTAGCTTCATCATAAGTTTTCATAACACAGGAGTAAAATGACACCCAACGCTCGCTTATCTTCAGCTCTCGGCCAGTGCGTGCGGGACTGCGCCGTTCAAGTCTAGGTGTGTGAAAATAATTTATTTATTACCCTCGAAACTTATTGCCGAGCCACTAAGAAAACAATGTCGAATCCCTCTTAATACTGCAAGGTTTTTTCTAAATATTTTTTACATTTTTACAAATGGACAAAAAGCCTAAAAGTAAGTAAAATCAGATTATCTGTCTCTCTGTATACAATAAAAATAAGGATTACTTCTTATCATAACCTACCAAATGTCAGCTTCAAAATGAGCTCCCGTTCAATGTTCTGCAGTAAACGGTTCCAGAGTTCTGAGCTCTGAAAGAGGCTTGTTTTTATAAAACATGCTAAATTTGTCGCTCAATAGTACGAAAACCGTTTGACTTTCGATAGTATATTTTTGAAAATGCACTCTCCTCAGCACCTTGTATAAATAGGGAAAAAATTAGAGTATTAAAAAAATGCAAGGTTTTTTTACTGATCGATTTCATATGGAATAGCCCCTAAGTAAAGAACGTCAGATATCTTAAAACCTGGTAACCCCCTCGTCTACCTCGACTGCATCTCCAGATCTGCAGATCCGTAGTAGAAGGTTATTCGTTTGATCTGTTTTTACTAAAGGGGGGGGGGAAGCGAATTAAAAAAGAAATAAAACATGGACGGGTGATTTAGATTGCCCAATTGAAGCCAATCTGAATCGAGGATGCAGCCATATTGTTATGTGTAAGATCTCGGCCCGACACAGTATTTGTCTATTACTATTTTCGATAACGACCATGAAATGCTAAGGACTTCTTGTTTTTACAACAGTTTAATAAGATTCTTTTGGAAAACAATTGATAAAAAATGGGAGAGAAGAGACAATCAAAGAGCAGATTGCTTTATTAGTTTTACGCAAGTCATGATGGGTGGATGGTGTCGTATTGGACATTACGCAGCAAAACCATGGCTGACGGCAAAGCGTGGCGGTTCTCTGGTTTTATTACTGTGCAGGCACCCGACTATTTAGATTTTATTTTGTGGACAAGGAACGCAAAGTCTTAAGGCCCATTCACAATGAAAATCAAACATAACCGTAACATAAACACAGAAGTTTGCGCCCAGGCTACCAAATGGGATCATTCACATAAGCATTGACATAAACATTACCGTAAGACGTTAACATGAAAGTTTGCAAACTCCAAACTTTCATGCTTATGGTTACGTGATTTGCAAACAGAACACAATCGTGGAGCGCTGAAGTATACGACAGAATATGAGCAAATGGCGTCGTTGTTATGTTTCCATGGTTACCAAGTATGTTTGCTGTAATGTTTATGTTCCCATCTTGAATGATGGTATGAGTTCTTGATTTTACCGTAACGTTTATATTCTTAAGTTAACGCTTACGTTATGTTTAATTTTCATTGTGAATGAGCCTTTAAACTTACAAGGAAAACTCACCAAGTGATAATGGATTTTCACAAAGATTTTTCCCCCATACGTCCACTTGAAATAATAAACCTTCCTATGAACCTCTACATCCGGAAAGGGCCTAGTTTTCGAGATATGATTTTTTCTAATTCTTCAATCCAGAGCTGTAACAGCTAATGCAAACAATGCTATGTGTTAGACATATCAACAATAAATCTATCTAGCTGCATACCGTACTCTTAAAATTTCCTTAAATAACACCTATAAGTTATGAAAATGACATACCGTATCTGATACATAATATTCATGAAATTTACTATAGAATATTCTGTGAAGAAATGATAAGGAAATGTAAGCATATCTGTTATCCTTTGAGATATTTCGAACTAAAAAGTTTAATATAACTTTGTTCATATTTGCTTCTTTTTCAAGATAAAAATTGTTTTACATGAAAAATTTCACGGTGTGTTCTGGGAAAGCCATTGATTTAATTTCGAATATGCTCGGCCAATTTAATAGAGTAGAGTATTATGATAATAAGTGATGCAAATAATTTTAGTTTTACCCTTTAAATAACCAGAAATTTGATCCGAAAAAATTTAATATGATAAATTTATTTTCAGAACTAAAAGTTACAATGAAGTACAATCATCATGTTATAATAATAATAATAATAATAATCATCGCAATCATTAATTTATTATTCATAAGAATTATATTTTATATGTTTATCCAGACGTTTGGGATGGGCAGGGCATGTAGCACGTATGGGCGAATCGAGAAATGCATATAGAGTGTTATTTTGGAGACCGGAGGGAAAAAGACCTTTAGGGAGGCCGAGACGTAGATGGGAGGATAATATTAAAATGGATTTGAGGGAGGTGGGGTATGATGATAGAGACTGGATTAATCTTGCACAGGATAGGGACCGCTGGCGGGCTTATGTGAGGGCGGCAATGAACCTTCGGGTTCCTTAAAAGCCATTTGTAAGTAAGTAAGTAAGTAAGTATGCAGATATTTCACGAATAAAATTGTTAAAAAATCTCAACCTTGACTTCTAATATTTCTCGTAGAATACTGATAATTAATTTTAAAATAAACTTTTAAGGGGTTAGGTACAGTAACAGCAGGAAAATTTTGAAAATATTCAACATTTTTTTCCTCCATTACTGTATCTTGTACAATAATGAAAATTGGTATAGGCCTATGTAAAAAAACTGTCCTTCTGCTACAAGAAAAAAACATTTTTACGATTTAAAACAAATATTTACTTTTTTTTCCCCCCCAAAATTCAGTTCACTGTGCAGTGATGATGCGTTTCCCACATAACTAAAAAACTATCCAACATTCTGTGACGAAATTTTTTGTGAATATTTATGCATGTCATATCTACAATATGATGCAAGATCACTTCTTGTCCGATAAAAAATAAATTCATTTTTAAAAGTGGTGAAATATCAGTATTTTCTATTACACAAAATAAAAAAATATATATTATTAAGGAATATAGTTGAATTTTTTTATTTTAGTAGGTTATTTTACGACGCTTTATCAACATCTTACGTTATTTAGTGTCTGAATGAGATTAAGGTGATAATGCATGGCCGTGAAATGAATCAGGGGTCCAGCACCGAAAGTTACACAGCATTTACTCATATTGGGTTGAGGGAAACCCCGGAAAAAACTTCAACCAGGTAACTTGCCCCGACCGGGAATCGAACCCGGGCCACCTGGTTGCGCGGTCAGACGCGCTAACCGTTAGGCCTACTCCACAGATGTGGACTTGTAGTTGAAAGAGCATGATATTGTAAACATGAGTTTCAGCAATAAAATAAAAGAGAGAGAACATGAAAAAGTTAACAAGTTTATGAGTTATGAGGGAAATGCTTCATCACTGTACAGTGAACTGCCACCATTTTGAATTTTGAAAAAAAAAAAAGTATAAATACTTTCCAAAAATTGTACTGCTGTAAGCTGTAATCCAACCCCTTAAGCCAGGCATGTCAATTGATGCCCACAGGAGCAAGCGCGCGCTTTAGAGCCCAGGAGAGTCTGAGCGCTTTACAGCGGAAAGGAAAGAGACAGGCGAAAGAGGTGGTATATGCCGCTTGGTCGAGCTATATTCAGGGATGGCCAGCACTCATTCAATAGATAAAGGGAAGAGAACTTATTAAAACTGCACCCCATGTTAATTTTTAGATTTGTCTGAGAAGTATAAGTGCATTATAAGAATTTTAATTTTAATCCTCATTTTTCACAATTTTGATTCTTTTATTCAAAAGAAATATTTTGTCAACTCTTCGTATAGAAAAGTGAAATTTTCACGCATAGGCCTATTTATTTAGTAGCCTTACAGAAAGTTTTCGTAAATCTAATATACCGTATATACGTATTACTGGAGATAGTGTATTGAAAATTTTGAAAATATTTGCATGGAAATTGTTTGTAAGGAAATGAATTAACAAAGCAACTACTGTTACATCATAAGCAAAAGATACGTGCCCATGTGATGTAAAAATGTCAGCTCTATAGCTTCAGCAGATTTCGAGAAAATAATTTAATATTCTGATGATAGGAAGTTGCTCACAAATATCACCTTAAAAGCATTATGCGATAAGAGTTTTGTTATGTAATATTAATTACACTTAAAACAGATACAGTACTTAGGTAACTTTGCTTTGTACTGTAATATTGTTTTGATTAGTTTATTGATTACTTTTATAAGGCTAAAGATACCATCAATATAAATTCCAACTTATCATGTCATACTCAATCTCTTTCTTTGGAATATCCACTTAATACAGTATAATCACAGTCTACTATATACAGTCGAAGCTCTATATGTAGTAAAAATGCAAACATGGGTAGTTGCCCACTACTAGGATCGCTACTATAGCCTCATCAGCACAGATCTCTCTAGCAGATGACAAAATATATTACACTTTCGTTGTCGTGTTCTTTTGGAAAAATTAACACCTTCCTTCCATTATTGAAATTTTAAATGGATAAAGTTCATTTATTATTTTAATGAAGTATATTAAATTCCACCATAAACTCGAAGATACCTGCAAGAAATAGGTTAATATTATTTTTGTTTGTGCAAAACGAACTGTAATTTACTATAATTGCTTCACTCATTCAAGGTTATAGCAATAATGAACTATGAAACTAATAAATATTAATTTGCATCTCCCTTTACAACACTAATATAATAACAATAATAATGGAAATATGAATTAATGGGAGTAACTTACGTGTACCGGTACTTGTAGTGTGGCTTACGTAGTTAACAAAGTGGGATGAGGTTAAGCAATAATAATCACACCAGAATTGGAAATAAAACGTGATCAGTAAAGTTCATTAAAACAAACTTAATTTTTCTACGTCTTTAGTAAAATAACATATAAAAATAGTAACAAAATTAATAGCTACAATTAAAACTATATCCTCTGAAAAAAAAGTAGACCTAACCTTTATTTCTCTGGAAATTTAGCAGCCTAAGTGACAGAACTTTGACCGGTATCTAATGTCCTTTCGGTTAGACTGAAACATTTCATTGTGAAATTTAAAGATATAATGTATTCTAACAGTCACAAAGAACTTCAAATTAACAGTTTTGTTTCTGCACAGCATTCTTGTGGAAACCCAGGAACCTTTCTGAATCTTTCGGAAATCGGAAAAAGGATAACTCTGGCCTCTTTCTCTTACTGTTGCTACAATTTATAGCACTACAAACGTCTCCTCCTTGTCCCATATTATTATTCCAATTATTATATTTTAGCCATTAACATTTTCATTATAACCAATAACGAACATTTCACAAGCATCAATGTGAAATACGCAACGAGCTAGCACTCGATAGAAATACGACACAGTCCAAAGTCGACCATGGACAGTCTATTGTTTCTAGTTGCTAACCGCTTGGAGCGCTTTATCACGAGATTTGCAAAAAAACACCTCAAGCTTCGCGACTGTATATAGTAGACTGTGGTATAATATTATACTACTATGGAATTTAAGTGAATATTCTTTCTTAACTCGCTATTATGTTATTAAGATTTAAAACACAAGTGCCATATTAAGAAATCAGTGTTAGTACTTTTGTTTTACAGACAATATAGATAATATTAAACAGAAAGAAGCCATATAAAAATAACGACATGAAATTTCACGTTCCGTTTGAAGTTTGTGCACTACTGGTTTCTTAATCCAACAGGCTGCTCAATCATATAGGCCTACACAACCCTTCCTCTTTCCATACTTAGCGCTTGCTACCCGCGCACGACGTCAAGATCAGAAAAATGCTCTTGCTTTGACATCACTGCCTTAAGCTATTCTTTTGAATTTACTTCATTGATTTGCTTTATTAGGTCTAATTTGTTGTTTGTCTGTTAATTAAAACGTACAATTATCTTATTTTGTTTCTTATCAAGGATTGCGTATGTTGCAACGTTTATCAGAAAGGTCATCCATATTATTAAAATTCTCACTCCTTCTATAATTAAACATTAAAGATCATATGGTAATCGTCTTTTATTGTTATGAGTTAGTAGATTGTCAAATACGTATTTGTATGAATGTGTAAAAAAATAAACTAATGTAAATAAATTTTGTGCGTGATCGTGCGTATTTGCTTGGTTTCCCCACAAAACCAATCCGCGGAAAGTCTAAAATTCCACATTCAGTATTCCCAGCCTAACACACATAACAATTTCCCTCTTCTTACCGATTAAGTGACATATTGATTTTACTGCTTTAGGCTTTTAACATATTATTTTTAGAGACGTTCAATATAGTAATAATTATAAATTGGAAACTTACCACTGCAATTTCACCTAAATTGCACAGTTAATTATTGTTTTTAAATATATGCAAAAATTAAGCAAACTCTGAATCATTACATAACCTTACCGTTTGTTTTAAGTTCGCATTTATAGACTGGGGGGAAAAAAAGACAGACGTATATCACGGGCTGCTGGAGTATAGTAAACACAGAAAACATTTTAAAGCAACAATGTTGAAGATAGATATTTTTGTTTTGCAAATTTGCCGTCATTGAACAGAAACCAAGATGGATATTTCATTGCAACTAATTAGAAATTCCTCTTTCAGGTATGTAATAAACGATCTTCGCACAAAATAATGTACGATACACGAGCGGTATGTTTTCTTTCAATTCTCGGAAATTAAAAAAGCTCAACTACGTTTCGCTTTTTCAAACTTTTCCTCGAACATGAAAACGTCAATATACCGCTCTTGTAACGCATAGGCCTATTACTATTGTACGAGATCGTGCGTATTTGCTTGGTTTCCGTACAAAACCAATCCGCGGAAAGTCTAAAATTCCACATTCAGTATTCCCAGCCTAACACACATAACAATTTCCCTCTTCTTACCGATTAAGTGACATATTGATTTTACTGCTTTAGGCTTTTAACATATTATTTTTAGAGACGTTCAATATAGTAATAATTATAAATTGGAAACTTACCACTGCAATTTCACCTAAATTGCACAGTTAATTATTGTTTTTAAATATTTGCAAAAATTAAGCAAAGTTTAAATCATTACATAACCTTACCGTTTGTTTTAAGTTCGCATTTATAGACTGGGGGGGGGGGGAAAGACAGACGTATATCACGGCCTGCTGGAATATAGTAAACACAACAAATATTTTATAGCAACAATGTTGAAGATAGATATTTTTGTTTTGCAAATTTGCCGTCATTGAACAGAAACCAAGATGGAGATTTCATTGCTACTAATTAGAAATTCCTCTTTCAGGTATGTAATAAACGATCTTCGCACAAAATAATGTACGATACACGAGCGGTATGTTTTCTTTCAATTCTCGGAAATTTAAAAAGCTCAACTAAGTTTCGCTTTTTCAAACTTTTCCTCGAACATGAAAACTTCAACATACCGCTCTTGTATCGCATATTACTATTAATCGTCAGCCTCAGACCTGGTAAACTCTACGACTCAATTACGGATGAATAATTTTAAACCTTTCAAACTCCCTTTTATAAGGCCCCACCCATAAGGTCATCCGTGGGGAAATCGTTTTGAGAACACTATAAACAAAAACTGAAGAACGTTCCACCATTGTGTACCAGAAGCATTCATTACAAGATGCTGATGGTAATAGGGATAGCTTTTTTATTAACGTCCCTCTTGTATTTAAAACCCGCTGCGCGGTTTTGTGTGGAGAGGGACTGGAGTCGACGTGACATGGTATTGTTTCTGTTGTGCTCTATGGCTGAGAGTTATAATTTCGTAAAATTTCGTCTGGGAGAGGGAGGGGGTTTTATAGTTGCGTGCGGGTGTAAAACACGTCTGTTTTGGGTATTTTCTTGTCTATGCAAATCGTAGGGACGTCACGATTCCCTCTCAGAGAGGAAGGCAGCACGCATAAGCTCCAGCCCGTGTGGACAGACAGGTTAATTGGTATTGGCTGCCGTCAAGCCGGCAACCTTTACAGCAACCATCCAAAATATCTACTGCCATTCAAAATTGTACGTTGCACAGCGACCTCTGACCCTACTGACCAGCAACTCTGAAAGTAGAGTTTTATTGTATAAAAAAAGAGGAGCTAAACGTCTCTCACAGTTCCGCGTAGGGCTACACATTTCTGTTCAGATTACGTGTTATTACTGAAGGCATCCCTGTGCTTGACATTTCAGGGAGTGCAGTGCGGCCTTAATGACTTTGTCTCACGGTAGGGGAAAACAATTTAATAATCCATTTAAATAAATGTAAGCACGTACGTATTTTAATAATAATAATAATAATAATAATAATAATAATAATAATAATAATAATAATAATTCGACAGATAATGGAGAAAAAATGGGAGTATAAGGGTACAGTACATCAGTTATTCATAGTTTTCAAAAAGGCTTATGACTCGGTTAAGAGGGAAGTATTATATGATATTCTTATTGAATTTGGTATTCCCAAGAAACTAGTTCGATTAATTAAAATGTGTCTCAGTGAAACGTACAGCAGAGTCCGTATAGGTCAGTTTCTATCTGATGCTTTCCCAATTCACTGCGGGCTAAAGCAGGAGATGCACTATCACCTTTACTTTTTAACTTCGCTATAGAATATGCCATTAGGAAAGTTCAGGATAACAGGCAGGGTTTGGAATTGAACGGGTTACATCAGCTTCTTGTCTATGTGGATGACGTGAATATGTTAGGAGAAAATACACAAACGATTAGGGAAAACACAGAAATTTTACTTGAAGCAAGTAGAGCGATCGGTTTGGAAGTAAATCCCGAAAAGACAAAGTATATGATTATGTCTCGTGACCAGAATATTGTACGAAATGGAAATATAAAAATTGGAGATTTATCCTTCGAAGAGGTGGAAAAATTCAAATATCTTGGAGCAACAGTAACAAATATAAATGACACTCGGGAGGAAATTAAACGCAGAATAAATATGGGAAATGCGTGTTATTATTCGGTTGAGAAGCTCTTATCATCCAGTCTGCTGTCCAAAAATCTGAAAGTTAGAATTTATAAAACAGTTATATTACCGGTTGTTCTGTATGGTTGTGAAACTTGGACTCTCACTCTGAGAGAGGAACATAGGTTCAGGGTGTTTGAGAATAAGGTGCTAAGGAAAATATTTGGGGCTAAGCGGGATGAAGTTACAGGAGAATGGAGAAAGTTACACAACACAGAACTGCACGCATTGTATTCTTCACCTGACATAATTAGGAACATAAAATCGAGACGTTTGAGATGGGCAGGGCATGTAGCACGTATGGGCGAATCCAGAAATGCATATAGAGTGTTAGTTGGGAGACCGGAGGGAAAAAGACCTTTGGGGAGGCCGAGACGTAGATGGCAGGATAATATTAAAATGAATTTGAGGGAGGTGGGGTATGATGATAGAGACTGGATTAATCTTGCACAGGATAGGGACCGCTGGCGGGCTTATGTGAGGGCGGCAATGAACCTTCGGGTTCCTTAAAAGCCATTTGTAAGTAAGTAAGTATTATTATTATTATTATTATTATTATTATTATTATTATTATTATTATTCCGGTCTGGAAATTAACAACGATAAAACTAAATACATGTATAATATGAATAATGACAATACTAATAAGATTAATTTAAATGATACTAATTTTGATAGAGTTTCCTGTTTTAAGTATCTGGGTTCCATGGTGAAAGACAATAATGATGTTATGACTGATATAAAAGAGAAGATTGCAGCTGGGAATCGAGGTCTTTGGGCATTGAATAAAACTATGAAGTCCAAGTGTATCTCAAGAAAAGCTAAAATAAGAATATATAAAACTATTATTAAACCAATAGTAGTATATGGAAGTGAAACCTGGACTCTATCTGAAAGGGCAATAACGATCTTAAATGCCTGGGAACGGAAAGTATTACGGAAAATCTTTGGGCCTACTTATGAGCAAGGGTTTTGGCGAATCAAAACAAATGCTGAGTTATATGAATTATACATACTAGGTTCAAAAGTTCCCGGAATTTGATAGCATCATAGAAACAACGTACCTTAAACACTATTCTACAGCATTCCCTTCAAAATAGTTGCCTTCCGCAACAACACACTTTTGCCAACGCGTGTAGAGTTCCTGGAAGCAGGCCTGGAAGCCATTTTGTGAAACCCGTCTTAGTGCTCTCGTCGCGTTTGCGATAACCTCTTCAGCATTGAATCTCCGTCCTTTCAGATGACTTTTCAGACGGGGAAACAGAAAGTAATCAGGTGGTGAGAGATCAGGAGAGTATGGTGAGTGATCCAAAGCAGTTATGTTGTGCCTGGCAAGAAAATTCTTTACAATAATTGCGGGATGAGCAGGTGCATTGTCATGCATAAGGAACCAGTTGTTTTCTACCCACTTTTCTGGACGTTTCCTTCTCACTGCGTCCCAGAGGCGACGGAGGGTTTCTACGTACAATTCTTTCGTTACAGTACGACCTTCTGGAATGAACTCATGGTGCATGAGACCCTGAGAGTCGAAGAAAACTTCCAAAATAACTTTGCTTTAAGTGTGCTTAAATGCGACAGGCTCATGTCAGTAGATTTACTGGCATATGAAAGAACTCCTGCGTGACAAAATTCCGGCACATCCGGCGATGCTGATATAACCTCTGCAGTTGCGAGCGTCGTTAAATAAAACATAACATTTAAAATAACTTTGCCTTTGGAAGTGTCCCTAGGAAATTTTTGCTTCCGAGGAGATGTTTTCGATTTCCACTCAGATGACTGTCGTTTAGGGACTGGGTCGTACAAGTAGCACCAGTTTCATTTTGTTTAAGAAATCACCATCTTCATCAGCCATACTGATCATGTCCCCAGCAAAACACAGAACTTGATGTTTGTACTTTGCTCTGTGGACATAATTACAAAATGCGACGAACAAACAAAACACTATGATAAACAAATGCCTACAACTCAAAACCAATAATTGCCATTATCAACAAACTTTAAGGAAATGACATCATGAATGTTACCAACAAAACAAATGTATAATATCCCTTGTTATATATTAATACGAAAAATGGTAGTAAAATTCCGGGAACTTTTGAACCTAGTAGTATAAAGATATCAACATTGTTGTTGACATAAAACTCAGAAGGTTAGAGTGGCTGGGACACGTAGCCAGGATGGAGAACAATCGCACACCCAAAGCTCTACTAGATGCATTGCCAGTAGGAAGAAGGAAAGTCGGACGACCTAAATTGAGATGGCTGGATGACGTTCAGGCTGACCTAACAAGAGTTGGAGTTAGGAGATGGAGAACACGAGCATTAGACAGGAGTGATTGGTCGGATGTTCTGAGGAGGCTAAGGCTAAACTATAAGGGCCGTAATGCCAATGATGATGATGATGAAAATTGTCCCGGGACCGGGTATCGATCCCCGGACCCTTCGCTTAGCGCACGAATGCTCTACCGATTGATCTACCCCAGGAACTATACACGACACCGTCACAATTTTTCCTTTATATCCTTTAAATTGTACCGGTGTCGTGTATAGTTCCTGGGGTAGCTCAGTCGGTAGAGCATTCGTGCGCTAAGCGAAGGGTCCCGGGATTGATACCCGGCCCCGCAACAATTTTTCCTTGAAATTATTCAAACCTGCTTTACAGGGATCTATTACCTGAAAGCCAGATTTGTATATTATTATTAGTATTATTATTATTGTTATTATTATTATTATTATTATTATTATTATTATTATTATTATTATTATTATTATTATTATATCAGCCTTTATATGGAGTGTATTTGTATTTGTCACAACACGTTTTGGTACCGCTACAAGATTTTTACCGTGACAAATCGTTCCAAAATATTTGCCCCAACATGTTTTCGTCCCACTTTTCTGCCAAATAAGTCATAAGTGTTTTCACAAGTATTTATTAGTGCACTGCTGAGTGAAATGAAACATTACATAATACTTTTAGAATAGATTTCCTGCTACGATGTGCTCCAGAGCTTGGATAACTTATATTGCTGAATTTGTCCATTCTCTTTGTACTTCTGGTAACGAGAAACAGTTCTTTCGATTCGTCAATCGGCTTGTTGATGTGATCTCTTCCTCTTGTTCAGGGACCCACCTGTAACAAGGCGAAGAATTTGTCTACTAATTTTTTTCCTGTATGTTTTGGAGTTTTTGCAGGAACTCGTTGAATGAAGGATGCGATTTCCCAACTAGTAGGCCTATATTTAACCGTTGAATCCAGCCTTCAACTGGATTAATTGTCCTAGGATAACCCCCGCAACTATTGAAATTTCTTAATTATCAAAATTTCGCATTGGGACAATATATCGTGGTACGTCGTAGATTCGGGACGAAATATTCTTGGAACAATTTGTTGTGGGACAAATTATTATTCTTGGAATGAATTCTCGCGGTACGTATTTTCCGGTGCGATTTGTCGGGCTTCCAAAAGGTGCACCTCCTGCGGATCTCTGGAAAAAGACCTAAAGAAGAGACTAGTGAAGTACTTAGTGTGCGGCGTGGCACTGTATAGGGCAAAGACATGGATATTCCGACGAAGTGAAGAGAAACGACTGGAAGTATTTGAAATGTTGATATGGAGAAGAATGGAGCGTGTGAAATGAACAGATAGAATCAGAAATGAAGCTATGTCGAAAAGAGTTGGTGAAGAAAGAATAAAGCTGAAACTGATCAGGAAGAGAAAAATGAATTGACTGGGTGTCAAACCAGGGATACTTTAATGTTCCACAGATTTCAACATTTTTAAACTGATTAATCTGATTAACTGATTACAATTTTCTTAATTTATGGAATAATAGCAGTTCAAAATTACTTCCCTGTTTACAGTTTTATGAAAGGAGGTTTTGGAACTGGCCACCTTTGTTGTCCAAACTGTGACTTGGCGGGGGGGGGGGGAGAAGACATCCACGTCAAAAGCATGTGAGCTGTACTTCCATGCCCCCTGAGCCGTACGACGTCACTGAATATCTTCACCTTTACTTTATAATCTTTCCGAGTGTAAAACCACAGTCTACTATTAGTCACGAAGCTTGGGGTGATTTTTTGCATTTCTCGCTATAGTTGCTAGCCGCTTGGAGCGCTGTGAGTACTATGAACAATAGACTGTGTCACTGCCATCGTGACTCGCTTAACCCGATCACGAAGAGCAGCGTTTCAAACATATAAATTAATTGGAATGCATAAAAAGTAACATACTGTATATTTCTCTAAAATGTAGTGTAATTGCATTAATAAAATTTAAAACAATGATTAGGAGACGCTTCAGACATAATTCCTTGCGAGTTAAGGTGTAATATTATTTTTGGTGTGAAATTACGTTGTTCGTATGTGTAATACTTGCCTTTATTTCGATTAAATATTGCGCAATTCTTGTACCTTCATTTATGCACGATTCAGTAATTTTCAGTTGCACCGCACGAATATTTAGATATGTTGAAATTATATGTTATGTTTACTGTACAAGTTGCCCATACCTGTCTAATTTGCTTGGTCTCCAATGCCCTGCCACTACATATGTATGTTATGTCATATGGAAATTACAGGTTATGTTTACTATATTTAACTTATATTCCTATATTCGCAATTATACAGTATAATTAAACATAATGTCATGTATGATACCCGTCACATTCTATTTGTCTGTATTTTAATACTACAATTGAGTACTGAATTATTGTATTTATCTACTACCTAAGAGACGAAGTAACACAATCGTAACTAATTTCATAGGAGTGGTATGGTAAATTTTCTGTCTACAATTAAGGAAGGTAAATGTGCTAAATTAAAATCACAATATAAATTCTTTTTATTAAACCTCAAAATAGCTTCCATTCTAAACTATGTTGATGCGAACAGATTATGTTAACACGTAAAATTCTCTTCACATTAAAACACACAGTTTCGTAATTATTTGTCCAACATATTACGCAACAAGAAGTAAAGGGAACTTATGGACACATTACACTAATAAAACTTAGCAATGATACGCAATAAAGTTATAGTATAATATTCCACTGAGCTCCATACACTGAAATAGAAAACCCGAACATACATTACGGCCTGGTCTAGATCGAAAAGGCATTGACTGTGCCGTATTTCGCTTTGTTGTGTAAAGTTGCGTAAACTGTGAAATGTTCGTTATCAGTTGTAATAACTGTAAATGGCTAAAATACAATAATTTGAATAATAGTATGGGACAAGGAGACGTTTGTGATACTATAAATATTGTAAGAAAAAGAGGTCAGAGTTATCCTTCTTCCGAAAGATCCAGGAAGGTGAGTTTATAAAATATAATATATACTTACTTACTTACTGGCTTTTAAGGAACCCAGAGGTTCATTGCCGCCCTCACATAAGCCCGCCATTGGTCCCTATCCTGAGCAAGATTAATCCAGTCTCTACCATCATATCCCACTTCCCTCAAATCCATTTTAATATTATCCTCCCACCTACGTCTCGGCCTCCCCAAAGGTATTTTTCCCTCCGGCCTCCCAACTAACACTCTATATGGATTTCTGGAATCGCCCATACGTGCTACATGTCCTGCCCATCTCAAACGTTTGGATTTTATGTTCCTAATTATGTCAGGTGAAGTATACAATGCGTGCAGCTCTGCGTTGTGTAACTTTCTCCATTCTCCTGTAACTTCATCCCTCTTAGCCCCAAATATTTTCCTAAGAACCTTATTCTCAAATACCCTTAATCTCTGTTCCTCTCTCAAAGTGAGAGTCCAAGTTTCACAACCATACAGAACAACCTGTAATGTAACTGTTTTATAAATTCTAACTTTAAGATTTTTTGACAGCAGACTAGATGACAAAAGCTTCTCAACGGAATAATGACAGGCATTTCCCATATTTATTCTCCGTTTAATTTCCTCCCGAGTGTCATTTATATTTGTTACTGTTGCTCCAAGATATTTGAATTTTTCCACCTCTTCGAAGGATAAATCTCCAATTTTTATAGTTCCATTTCGTACAAATATAATATATGCTTTATGCTTTATGAAAATAATATATACATCTTATGTATTTCATATTTAAATAGTGGAAGGAAAGTGTTAATTTTTCAAAAGAATGCGATATCGAAAGTACAATACATTTTATCGTCTGCTGGGGAAAGGGTCTGTGATGAGGCGATAGTAGCGATCCTGGTGGTTAGCAGCTATCTATGGATGCATATTTCAACTGTCTACGTTTGCATATTTAGTAATTAAGTATTGAGCTTCATGACTGTAGTATATAGTAGACTGTGCTACAACTGTATGCATCGGTAAGCTACTCCTTTTAGGTATGCAGTGTGCTTTACTGCTAGCCAGCAGAGTAACAACAACTGTGAACGTGAACAGTACAAGCCTGCATGATATGATGATGGGGCACCAGCGAGGCTCAGACGGTAGAGCGTTTGCTTGCTGATCCGAAGTTGAGTGGGCTCCATTTCCTCTTGGGTTGACAACTTGGTTGAATTTTTTACGGGGTTGTCCCAACCGTAAGGCGACTGTTTTATTAATCTATAGCGAATCGTAGGTGTCATGTCGACAAATGTCATCTCCTCATCACAAATTCCATCGACACTACTAAAACATCGTTAAATAATCAAGCAAAAAAATGTTATTAAATAAGTATATAATAAATTTTCTATCTTAAGACATATCAACTTGCAAATGTGTATTTGCTATTTAATAAAATATATGAACGTTTTCGCCGTTTGGGGCATCTTCAGATATAACAAAAAACATATAATCTGGACCTATAATAATAAATTATGCAAATAACAAAGAATAAAGAACAATGTATGTATGCAATTCATGAGATTCATGAGCTTTATGTAACCAAACTTAAAACCACCAACACACCAACACCAGCACATATAAATAATATCTTCATTCATATACTTCAATAAATCTGATGACACGCAATAGCCATAATCAATAGGATGCTATCAAATTAGAGTAATCACCAACGTCAAACAACATCCATTTCATAAGCGAACGATCTCTTGAATGAATGAAATTCATACCTAACTTATGATTTATCTATTACGAAATCATCGTATACTCCACGACATCCATAACCAACGAGCATTCATTCAAATATCTCAACAAATCTGATTACACGTAACAGCAATCTCCAATATAAAACAACATTAGTTCATTAACGAACGTTTTTTCAATGAAACACATACATAACACGCGAACATCAGCTACGCAAACTATCGTATATCCTATGACAATCCTCAGCTAATGATTACTCTTAAAATATCTATTTTATCAATCATCATTATAAATTTTAACATTATTGACAAATTTTAATCATAATTGTGTATTTTATTTGTAACATGAGCTATATGTATAAAATATCCGTCCAATTCAATTTCAGAATATAAAGATTATATCAATAATTATCCTGTATTATGTCATATTTTACATAAAGCTCATGAATCTCATGTATTGCATACATACATTGTTCTTTATTCTTTGTTATTTGCATAATTTATTATTATAGGTCCAGATTATATGTTTTTGTTATATCTGAAGATGCCCCAAACGGCGAAAACGTTCATATATTTTATTAAATAGCAAATAAACATTTGCAAGTTGATATGTCTTAAGATTGAAAATTTATTATATACTTATTTAATAATTCACCAGGCATATTGAAATATAAAAATGAATTGTAAAAAAAAAAAAAAAAAGGAATATGATGATGGAATGGAACTTAACCAACCCGTGCAAAGCAGGGTTAAGAATTAATTATCTCATCCTGAGCCCAACACCTAGTCACCTACGAAATGTTTATTTCGCCATTATTCAGTCTACCATTCAATATGGTATAATAAGTTTTAGGTGGAAGTACAAAAATTAATCTTATCCCGTTAAGTTTACTACAAAAACGAATAATTAAAATTTGTTTGAAGAAACGTTTCGATTATCCAACTAAATTAATTTATTCTGAATTTAATGTATTTAATATTGAACAAATTTATAAGTATACGCTGTTAAAATTTTATCATAAAAATCGTAATAAGTTTGTATTACAGACACACAATTATGACACAAGACGAAATATTAATTCAACATTAGTAGAACCTAAATGTCTCACATCTGCTGGTCTAAAGCATAGCATTAATTTTGGCCCTCGGTTGTACAATGCTTTGACTAAATTACACCCAGAACTTCTAACATGTAACCCACTAACATATAACAAGAAAATTAGAAACGTGTTAATATCTTTAATTAGATTAAATAAATTTATAGCGTATGTGTATGAATTAATCAACCTATATTATATTTGTATTCTATAATTTTGAAATATATATTAGTCCTACTTTTCACGTGCGATATTATTCTTCTCTAGTGTTAATATTATATTATATAATTCTATTTCCGCTGTAATTTAAATTTTAGTTCCTATTTTATTTTACTTATTTATTTTTATTATTATTTTTTTTTATTTTCTATATTTCTGTTATATTAATATTGTATTATATAATTTCTGTAACTGTAATTTTAATTCTATTTCCTACTTTATTTTATTTTATATTCTCTTATAGGCCTATTAATATTATATCTGAACTGCGACCGAACACGAGCGCTTCTCATTCGGTCTCAAATTTTGTTAATACTATTGTATCTCCTGTTTTATATTGTTTGTATTATTTTACTTCTATTTCTCGTGTTTGTTTGTAATTATATTCTTTATTCTGTATATTTAAATTTAAATAAATAAATAAAATAAAAAATTAGTAACCTCTATAGATCGTTCGTTCGCTCATGGGCGGGTTGACAGTTCAGCTCACGAACGATTTCGTACAAGAGTTATTTGAGCTCGTTGCGTAACACATCGAAACTCTTCAATAGTCTAATGACATTTAGTTAATCAGAAATATAACAGGAGGGATAGGCTTTAGAAAAGGTAAACTATATACTCCCACCCCCTTGTTAACTCTATAGCAACTATTAGTGCTTTATTGTTGTGTTAACTGATGCAGTTACTTGTCAACAACGTGACTCTGAAACTTGTGTCTGCCCAGAGACAGTCCTGATATATTGTATTTTGATATTTTTTTAAGATTGGCTAATTAATATTAACTCGACACAATCACATTCATACAAATTTCCAGACTTTAGACACCCAGACAATTTTTCTTCTTCAAGGAAAATTCTCCGAAGCATATCCCGGGAATCGAACCCAGGACCTCCTGATTTAGAAGCCAGGATGCTGACCAGCAGACCACGGAGGCAGTCAAATTTTAACTATGTGGGCTAAAATACTTCAAAATTAAAAAATGAACGCTATACAAACAAAATCAATGAATTTAATTATATATACGATAAAACAAAAAGTTGTCTTAATAATACTTGAAAATAAACCGAATTAAAATTTCACGGAGTAATGGCAGCTCCTAAATTGTCGTACTGCGCAGAATTTTGGACAATAAAAATGACGAGACAAAGTTCTAAGCGACAGAAATGAAATTTTTAGTTTTTGTTTTCGGTTTTACTCTATTACACAAGAAGAGAAATGAAGATATCAGAAGGGAACTGGAAACAACATGGCACTCGAATTATGTACATCAACCTATAAAAATATATTGTTATGCAAATATAGTTAGGCCCTAAAGGAGGACTATAAGCTTAAATAAAATGTTCGGGAGTAATGTAGCTACTTAATAATATTGCTATTAGCACAGAATACCCCGTTCCACGTTTGGTATTCTTGATTCCTTAGCCGACCATTAGATGGCAGCACTCGTCCTATTTATTTGCTACATACATTTTAAACCGATTTACTCTATCCTTATTTTCGTTTCTGATATACAAACACATTTCATTTCACAACACTGTTTCTCATATTTCACATAAATTTTATTGATTTAATTTCTACTTTTCTTTTACTTCGTATAATTATTTATTTCCTGAGACCCTCAAGTGATCTTCGGTCCTTTACATATATAGAGAGCAGAAAGACCTGTATTACAATAAAAAGGATCAATTATTATGATGATGAATAACTTCAATTTCTCCATACTGAACTACATTTACAGAACTACAGAAAATTATACAGGAAGAATAGCAAAAAGTGACACAATCTGGATACAAAATCGACCCCTGCAAATTACAAATGCATTTAAATACCTTGGTGTAACGATACAGACGACAGCAAAATCCTTCAGAATCCACACTCAAGAACGAGCAACGGCCGCAGTAATAGCTATCCACGACATAACAGACATTACCCAACTAGCACTCTCAACAGCCATGCAGCTTTTCTATGCCAAGATACTCCCTATACTGTCATATGGACTGGACATCACATGGACCCGGCTAAACTACAATGACCTCAAGACCATGGAGAACGTCAAAGCAAGGTTCTTAAAAGCAGCACTGGGAATCTCAAAATATGCACCCTCCAGAATGGCGTACGAACTCGCGCGAGAACCCTTCCTGATAGAGGAACTACGAAGCAGACTCATGCTGCCATCTACCGCAGCAGAACTTCGACTACGCACGGTCATGCAAGAGAAGAAGGCGGAAATAGAAAGTGAATTCTATGGAACGGACGCGATGATCAACCGCAACTGGACAGGGCCGAACAACAAATTACGAAGCGCCATAACAAGGCTAGCAGTTCACGGTTTTCACCACAAACTGTGCAGAAGATCAGAGTACCACGAACCTTCCCCGAATGCGTGTGCAAACTGTGCAACGAAGTGTGTCCAAAATATCATTTTAGTAAATGTGTGAATAGAACGAAGTCACTGGTGGAATATAGTAAAGAGAAGTAACTCATACCAAACTAAATTGCACGTTTGTGCGCACTTCTTTCTTATTATTAAAATGATCATGATGAGGTTAACTTTTGACATGTTACTGTTCAGTTAGGTAAGTATTTATTTGTTACTGGTACATGTACATAATTTGTATGTTGGATTATCCCATATAAATCACTGATGAGTGGTGTGTATAGAGAAATCGTATTCATATTTCATTGCTCTTCAACATTTCCTGCTAATTTTTATCGGTGTAACAAAATATTAGTGTAATTCATGCATATTGTGCTTACGTATCGATATAAAATATCGGTGTGACAAAATCACCGATAAAAGTCACAGATATTTAATTGTCACAGTTACTCGAAAATATCGTTCAAGCTCATCTCTAAGCAACTCTATGATAAAATCATACATACATTTGAATTCTAAGGAGGAAGCGGAAGCTAAAATCTGGCGACCAGGAATGGTTGTCCAAGAACAATTACTTTTACGTTCACATCGAAAATCGAAAAATCGAAGGAGAATTGGGAGGAAAATTTAAAAGGTACGCAAAACGCATCCTTGCAAGGGGTTGGGGGCTGTACAAAACTAAATATGTGAGCTCCAAGCCTGTTGGCCACTAGTCTCACTCCGGGTTACGCTGCTCCTCTGAAGGAGCTCTAGAAAATTTTGAAGGGGAAGCCGAAATTGGACGTAACCTCTTAGGTACCACATACGCGAGGGGGTTGATATTGATCAAGTGATCACGGAACGGGGCGAGGAGGAGTTGGCTGGTGTTTGCCGTTAGGATGGCAAGACGCCGTCATCTGTTGTTCGATGACAAAGCATGTGAAGGCCGTCGGAAGAAGCGCCGTGAAATCTAATCTGCAATTTGAGAGGTCCCTGTCCTTTCAATTTGCGACTTATTGAGTGACCTCGTATAGTTAATAGACTACTTATATTATCTGAACTAGGGCATACATCGTTTATAATAAGGGTGGAATATATATGGGGAAGGGCATATAGGTCCGTGGCCCATTTCTTATAGGGCTCATCCCGACATTTGTCTTACGCCTGAGGAAAACCACGGAATACCTTAGGCAGGATGAGTTGTCTCATATAAGAGACTAGCCAATTTGGCTATTATGTAGGAGGTGATTGTTGTCATGAGCCTTGTTGAATCGTCTCAATTTTGAGACAAGCCATTTGGCTATATGATGGCTCAATTACGAAGAGTGGGGAGAGATGTAATTAGTTAATTAATTTAAAGTAATTAGGAGATTAATGGGGATATGAGTGCAGGTCCGTGGCCCATTTCTTTTAGGGCTCATCCCGACATTTGTCTTAGCGCCTTAGGAAAACCACGGAAAAACCTTAGGCAGGATGAGTTGTCTCAATATCAGAGACTAGCCAGTTGGCTCTTAGGTTGAATGACTTTATGAATCGATGGATATATACTAGCCCATTGGCTCTATGATACTTCCATCGATCAACAAAAGTAGATATTGTTAGGGAGGGATTTTGTTTAGCCCAGTTAAGACAAGGTCATTTTAAAGCGGTTGCACTATCCAAGGAGTCTCATGGAGTTGAGTCGTGGCTACCAAAACCTGGGAGTAACGCCAGCCTCCCTGTCCTCCTGTCTCAAGAGTATAGCTAATGGACCTGTCTGATGTCTACGCCGTAACTTAGGATCATACTGGCCGAGGCCAGATATGAGCGGGTTGGGGTTAGCACGAGCTTCCGCGTACAGGTTCCTAGCCAGTCGAGCAATGAACTCGTCTATGGTTGGCAACTCTAGTTCATCATGGAACTTTCTTCTCGAGGCGACTCGGGGAGATGGGTAATGAGTCGAATCACCTGGTTTTGGACAACTTGGAGTTTACGGAGATGGGACACTGCCGCAAACCCCATGCGGGTGCGGCATAGGTAATGACAGAGCGAATGAGGGCCTTATACATGGTAAGTCCTACCCTCAGGTTGTCAGGAGTTAAGGCCGCCAGAATGGGATAGTGTTTAACTATCAGCCCGTTGACCTTACGAAGAAGGGATTGGATGTGATCTCGGAAGTTGAGATGAGAGTCCATAATGATCCCTAAGTATTTAATTTGGTTCATCCACGGCATTTCTCGTCCTTTGTCTCCCCGTTAGGAACTGTTCAACACATTGGTACACTCATAAAATGCAACACACAAAACTCATAACCAATGCTCGAAATGTCCTCCTCTTGCTTCTAGACATGCATGCACTCGTCGAATCATGGACTGTCACACCCTTTCAAATACTCCGGGATGATGTCGAATGGTTTCGCAAGCTTCCATGACACGTCGATGAAGAGTTTCATGATCCAGGATGTCTGCTCCATAAACCAATTGTTTAAGGTGCTCCCAAAGATAAAAATCCAAAGGATGAGGTCGGGAGAACGTGCTGGCCATTGAACTGGTCCTCCTCTGCCTATCCATATGTCATGGTAGACATCAGTCAGTGTATCTTGAACAAGGCGACAAAAATGTGCTGGAGCCCCATCATGCATGAACCACATGTTTTGTCTTATGTTCAGGGGCACATCTTCGTGCAGTAATTCTGGAAGAGTGTTTTGGATAAAGTCCCTGTAGATAGCACCTGTAAGACGTGCTGATAGAACGTATGGACCTACCAGACAGTCACCTACAATTCCAGCCCACACATTAATCCTAAATTGTTGCAGATGTCTAGGCTGAAATACAGCACGAGGATTACGATCTGCCCATACGTGTTCATTGTGGAAACTGGTAATTCCATCTCTTCCAAACGTTGCCTCGTCTGTAAACAAAACTGATGAGATAAACAATGGATTGGCTATTTGTGCTACAAACCATCGGCAAAAGTTCTCCCGTGGTGGATAATCGGCAGGCGAAAGGCCCTGCACGCGTTGTATATGATACGGATACAAGAGCTGCTCGTGAAGTACCCTCCATGCTGTACTGTGTGATGTACCAGTTGCCACAGCCAATTGTCTTGTACTGATACCTGGATCGTCTTCGACACAGTGTAAAATGTCTTCTTCGAGGTTCGGCGTACGAACAACTCTTGGTTTTCCTCGATCACCAGTCTGTGGTGCAACGGTTCCTGTCTCAGCAACGCGACGATACACAGCAACAAAGGTTTGATGATTCGATTGTCTTCGGTCTGGAAATGCCATCTGATACAGCCGTACAGCCTCGCGTCCATTACCATTCGTGCGACCATACATAAAAATGATGTCAGCCTGCTCACGAAATGAATATCGTCCTGCCATGGTTGAACGAAATACGTTAACTCACCCCACGTTCACAATTGCAACGTTGAAGACAGACTAATGACAAATGACACATGTAAACAAGTCTCCATGGCAACACTTCGCCATCTGCAATCCATTTCTGATTCAACGAGTCACAGCCTCCTATGAATGAGTGCATAAAGAAATGAAGTTTTGAGCTTGGACCTCGAAGGCCGTTCAACGCAAACTTTTAGTAATAAATGAATAACGGGGAAACAAAGGATTATGGGACATATGTTCATATGAACTTTTTTCCTTCTTTTGGTGTAAGGAACCCATGCCTGAAGTTTGTACACGTATTTTTTATACATCCTGTATAATATAATGGATAAATTATTTTAAGTCGTGCATTAACATTATAATATTGAGTCATAGAATAAAAATTAATGAAACATAAGTATTCGGAAAAACATTGGAAAATAGTTACAAAACAAAACAGTTGCTCAGACAATATTTTACACAAGATTAAGTACTGGTAACCAATGGTGCTATTATTTAAATCATGTAATAACTACATCATTTATAATAAGATGGAGAAACTTCCGCCAGATTGCTGTTATTGTATCATGCGCACGCGCAAACCTACGACGTAGAGGAGAAAATATCAGTCACAGAGTACTGAATACGGAGCAGATTTCGATAGCGATATTTTGTCACAGATATTTCGCGTCATCAGTTACAGGTTTATCTGTGACAAAAAATACCTGTGACAAAATATCGGTTTGTGAAATATCGGCCATCTCTAGTGTTGCTACATTTAGCGATAAATCGCTAAATCTAGGGAATTTTGAATCGATCTCGGCGACAAATTTTGTAAAATACGATCAGCGACTTTTCTGCTGATTTTTATATTCTTTCACCTTTTTCTTTCTTTTTAAGTTAAAACGTTCAGCTGAAGTCATGTACTTCTTAGTTTTAGGAGAGCCATGGGTGCATGACTGAGTAGTGTAATAATTCTTACGTGAAAGCCTTGATATTTGTGGTCAGTGATCAGGGGTGAAAGGTGCTGATTCAGTAATTCTCACGGGTTAGGTCTCTCTCAATGCTACTGCTCCAACACCGATAAACGGTGGCAACTTTGATTGTCACGTGACGAGTCGCGAGCCCCAGCTAATGTAATCTTGGTTCTTCCCCGCAATGCGGAGACTTACCACTCGAACCGACCCGAAGCAATTGAGTTTTGGAATTTTGTGCCGACAGTTCGTGTGAAGTAAATTAAACTGTAGTTTTTGATGGTTTTAATATGTTTTAATATATATTTAAAAAGTGTTACATTTCATAAAAAAATGTGGTCAAACGCTTATGTGAAAATTTCCACACTTACAATTTGCCAGAAAGTGTAGGATTAAGCGCAGTGTATTCACAATCAGCTGTTCCCACATCTTCCACCTCAACATCACAGCTGTCAACAATACAACCAGACTCCGCAGAAGAGGGTGACGACGAGGAAATTACATTTTGTGCGAGATCGTGCGTATTTGCTTGTTTTCCGCACAGAACCAATACGCGGTAAGTGTGAAATACCACATTCAGTATTCCCAACGTAACACACATAACAATTTCCCTCTTCTTACCGCTTAAGCGCGACATTCATTTTACTGCTTTAGGCTTTTAACATATTATTTTTACAGACGTTTAACATAGTAATAATTATAAAAAACTTACCACTGCAATTTCACCTAAATTGCAATGTTAATTATTGTTTTTAAATATTTGCAAAAATTAAGTAAAGTCTACTACTCCACGAAACTTATTGCATTCCTGATACAAGTAACATTAAGGAAGCCATGAAAAATCAACAAGATTCCAGATGCCGATGTTATTACTGCAATATGTTATATAAATAATATTGTTAAAATATTAAAATGAAAAATAAATCATTACATAACCTTACCGTTTGTTTTAAGTTCGCATTTATAGACTGGAGGAAAAAAAAAGACAGACGTATATCAGGCCTGCTGGAGTATAGTAAATACAGAAAACATTTTAGAGCAACAATGTTGAAGAAAGATATTTTGGTTTTCCGAAGTTGCCGTCATTAAGCAGAAACCAACATGGAGATTTCTTGTAACTAATTAGAAATTCGTCTTTCTGGTATGTAATAAACGATCTTCGCACAAAATAATGTACGATACACGAGCGGAATGTTTGTTTTCAGGTTCTCAGAAATTAAAAAAACTCAACTACGTTTCGCTTTTTCAATCTTTTCCTCGACCATGAAAACGTCAACATACCGCTCTTGTAACGTATATTACTATTTCACCGCATGTGTTTTTTTTTTATTTTTATTTAATGATGTTTATTATTAATTTTTAGCGACATTTCTGGGGATTTCTTAACAAATTTTGGAGAGATTTAGCTATTTTTTGTTGAAAATTTAGCGAGATTGTAGGGCGAAATGTTGGCAACAGTGCTTTATTGTGCTAAACATTCGAATCATTCCTATTATTGCTGTTTGTCATAATTGTGATGACTTTTTTATGGTTGTGATACGTACAGTTATTACATATTTAGTAAGTATTGAGCTTCGTGACTGATATGGTAGGATATGATATATTTATTTGTCAGTCAACTTTACAATTCACAATTATGGTGGACCTTCACATTTTTGTTTTTCGATCCACCATCCCTTTAATACATACAAATCTTTTTCTTTCCCTAGTATTTCTTGATTACCTTCTAATGTTCTGTTATAACTGAATTGCTCTATGTCCTTCCCTCTCTATCCTCTTCTATTCTCTCCCTCCTACCTAGGCTGTCTCCCTTCCATTTCTCGCTCACCTATTAAATATTGCATATTCCTTCCTTAATAATTTGCGTTATTTATTTATTTTCTTCTCTACCCTCACATCCTACCTACTCTTAATCATTATTTTCCAGCTATTTTCTCCTACATTACTTGCTAACTTTTCCGTTTACTCTATTTTACAACACTTACATCACTTATTTTTTTCTATCCTCTGTTTATTTATGTATCGATCCCCTTCTCTTCGCTTCACTCCTAAATTTCCTATTTTATTATCTCTTTCCATATATTTATTTCTATAATACTCCTACAGTTATAGTACCCTGATACTACTCCCAACCCATAACATTGAAAAACATGAAATATCTAATTCACTTAATTACACTTGCAATTTCTCTCTCATTCCACTTCTCCTTTGTTCAGATTTTTTTCACTTTAATTCTCTTGTATTCATTGTTTGATAGTCTATCTTACTACACTATTACACTATCTTCTTACACTTAACACTTTCTTCTCTGTTCCTTTTCTTACACTTTTGCCACTCCTAACTTTCTTGCACTCACTTTTTAGCACTCTTCTTCTTCGCTAATAACCTCTCCAAAGCCCTATCTATTCTGTCCTCACAATCACTAATATCTGGTAGTCGCTTCGTTCCTTCACCCGTTCTTATCATGTCTTCTCTTGCATTTCCTCCATTAGTCTTGTCTATGCCCCTGACCTCAGACACTTCCAGCTGTTTCCCTAATCCTTCGTCCGCAGTATTTTGTATCTGCCTCACGTTTTGTTTTCCTCCTTGGTTTATTCTGGTCAGCTGTTTCGTACTTGAAGTAGGTGTCAGATATCGACATTGTAATCTCTCGTTTCATTGAGATTCGTGACTGATATACTAGATCAGGGATGTCGAACAGCGCTCTCAAACTGTGAAACGATTAATACTGTGTCCTCCGTAGCTGAGCTGAAACGTCAGTCAGTCAGCTCGCTGTAGCAGTGTTCTGTACGCAGTGTGTTTATCAACTCTGGCGGCAGGTATGGCTATGGAACCACGATTCAATAGTGAGTGGACAGATAAATATTTATTTATCTTACTTACTTACTTACAAATGGCTTTTAAGGAATCCGAAGGTTCATTGCCGCCCTCACATAAGCCCGCCATCGGTCCCTGTCCTGTGCAAGATTAATCCAATCTCTATAATCATATCCCACCTCCATCAAATCCATTTTAATATTATCCTCCCATCTAAGTCTCGGCCTCCGTAAAGGTCTTTTTCCCTCCGGTCTCCCAACTAACACTCTATATGCATTTCTGGATTCGCCCATGCGTGCTACATGCCCTGCCCATCGCAAACGTCTGGATTTAATGTTCCTAATTATGTCAGGTGAAGAATACAATACGTGCAGTTCTGCGTTGTGTAACTTTCGCCATTCTCCTGTAATTTCATCCCGCTTAGCCCCAAATATGTTCCTAAGCACCTTATTCTCAAACACCCTTAACCTATGTTCCTCTCTCAGAGTGAGAGTCCAAGTTTCACAACCATAAAGAAGAACCGGTAATATAACTGTTTTATAAATTCTAACTTTCAGATTTTTGGACAGCAGACTGGATGATAAGAGCTTCTCAACCGAATAATAACACGCATTTCCCATATTTATTCTGTGTTTAATTTCCTCCCCAGTGTCATTTATATTTGTTACTGTTGCTCCAAGATATTTGAATTCTTCCACCTCTTCGAAGGATAAATCTCCAATTTTTATATTTCCATTTCGTGCAATATTCTGGTCACGAGACATAATCATATACCTTGTCTTTTCGGGATTTACTTCCAAACCGATCGCTTTACTTGCTTCAAGTAAAATTTCCGTGTTTTCCTAATCGTTTGTGTATTTTCTCCTAACATATTCACGTCATCCGCATAGACAAGAAGCTGATGTAACCCGTTCAATTCCAAACCCTGCCTGTTATCCTGAACTTTCCTAATGGCATGTTCTAAAGCGAAGTTAAAAAGTAAAGGTGATAGTGCATCTCCCTGCTTTAGACCGCAGTGAATTGGAAAAGCATCAGATAGAAACTGACCTATACGGACTCTGCTGTATGTTTCACTGAGACGCATTTTAATTAATCGAACTAGTTTCTTGGGAATACCAAATTCAATAAGAATATCATATAATACTTCCTCTTAACCGAGTCATATGTCTTTTGAAATCTATGAATAACTGATGTACTGTACCCTTATACTCCCATTTTTTCTCCATTATCTGTCGAATACAAAAAATCTTACCTTATCTTAAAAGAGGAAAGGCACATTGCTTGATATGTAGAAAGGAACTTGGATACATTAGCCATCATAATATTAAAACGCATTTTAATTCTACACGTCATGCTGAAGCTTAAGGATCAGAAAAGTTATCCGGTTTCACTCGTGAAAAGCCTGTAGAAGAATTAAAACAAAGATTGAATTCAGAAAACCTCCCACCATCATCGGGTGTTAGTAGAACGAGCTTGCTTCGTGCTAGCTACAAAATTTGTGAAATTATTGCGAAGGCTTCAAAGCTACTCGTATTTACTGACGGAGAATTTGTGAAAGGCTGTCTCATAGCTGTTGCAAAAGGGACATGTTTGGAATGCGTTAATGATTTTAAATCTATATGTTTGTCTCGTAATATTTTTGCAGAGCACGTATCATAAACGGGAGATATTTTTGAATCTATAACAAAAACTATTAACAAATCTCAAGTTACGCTGAAAGTAATTAATTTTATGCATCAAAACAGTTTACGTTTTTGAATTTGAAGTTGCACTGCTACACCACATACAGACTAAGTTGATATTTTAAATATGATATTAACAACATTATTATTATTATTATTATTATTATTATTATTATTATTATTATTGTTATTATCATAACCTTTTCTAGAAAAACTTCTTCACTGAAATTTAATTATTATCTAAATAATGTACTAATTAACAGAACGGATTGCGTAAAAGATTTGGGAATATTCTTTGACAGTAAATTGTATTTTCATAGTCACGTTGATTACATTTACAATCACGCAATCAGAATGCTAGGAATAATACGGTCAATAACTTATTCTTTTTCCACGCCCGATTCTCTCTTAATGCTATACTATACATTGGTGCGATCGAAACTCGAATATGCATCTGTAGTTTGGAACTCGATTACAACTACGGACTCGGCTAAATTAGAAAATATACAAAGAAAATTTATATCCTTATGTTCATTCAGATTTCTGCCCATTAATTCCGGGTACAGTTATGAGAGAAAATGTGAATATTTTAATTGTCAAAATCTATATGCTAGACGCCATGAGCTAGATTATCTGTTCTTTTGTAAAGTCCTCAAAGGTGATATATCCTGTGACTCTTTCTTAAACAATATTACCTTACGTATTCCAACAAAAGATATGAGAGCCCACAAACTTTTCTATATTAGAAATTCGAAATTTCTTTCACCAGTCTCCAGATGCATTAAAAATGCCAACATGCATTGCTGCGAATTCGATCCCTTCAATGTATAGACTTAGTTTGCTCTTGGCAACGATTTATCATTTATGTATTCTTTTAGGCATTATACTCAATTAACATTGTCTCATAGTATTCTTAGTTATCCATTCATCGTCATTATTGTAATTAATTGTAATTATATTTATGTGTAATAATTATTTTTGTTTTATGTTTTTTGTTATATTTGTGCTGAACTGTAATTGGCCACTGGCTGTTGTACAGCACATTAAATAAATAAATATAAATAAAAATATAAATAAATAAATAAATAAAATAATTCATCCTCATGTAGGCTACATTCTTTGTTTATCAGAGTTCATCAAGTGAAAATCTAAGCTGAGTTCCTAATCAATTAGTAAGATGTATACAAGTTATCAAAGTACCAGCCGCCGCAGTTTCGCTTTTGTTTACTATCATTCGGCCGGACTGCCTGCTACCTGTGTTCAACCGTTGCACGGTAAGGGAGGAGTGAAGGCTCTGCAGTTCACAGCTCGAGAGCGCTGTTCGACATCCCTGCTATAGACTGTGGTAAAACTTTCATACACTTTAATATCTCAAGATCTCAGAAGAGAGAGATCGTAGCATAGCTCGTTATTGCCCCCAGATCCTCAGAAGAGGAATATGCAGGGCCGTCCTCCTTGTGGACTGGGAACTGTGCGATGTTCCAAAGGGCTTCGCTGCGGCCGGGGTGTGAGGGGGCGGACCGCGAGTTGTCCCTACCGCCTAATTACATAATTGATCCTGACACTCACGCCGACCACAAAAACCCACAACAGCAACCCTTTACCTTAATGCTAGTTCCAATTACAGCTGTGCTCCAAGGAAAATGCTGGAATTCACCTACTTTCTCTCACCGGAAAGATGAGTTATGTAGGCCTACGTACTTTGTTCGGAGTAAGTGCAGGAATCGATTCCAGAGACTGCCTAGTGTACATACATCTGGATTCAGCCACCACACTCTCTATCTGTTGAATTTTATGACTAGAGCTGGGCGCTAAGTCAGCGGTGACCAAAACTCGAGCTGCATTGATTACATGCGACAGACAGCATATTGATTTTATTTATTTATTTACTTATTTATTTATTTATTTATTTATTTATTTATTTATTTATTTATTTATTTATTTATTTATTTATTTATTTATTTATTTATTTATTTATTTATTTATTCATTTATTTATTTATTTACTCATTCATTCATTCATTCATTTATTCATCTATTCATTTATTCATTCATTTATTTATTTATTTATTCATTTATTTATTCATTTATTTTTTCATTCATTTATTCATTCATTTATTTATTCATTCATTCATTTATTTATTCATTCATTTATTTATTCATTCATTTATTTATTCATTCATTTATTCATTCATTTATTTATTTATTCATTTATTTTATTTATTTATTTATTTATTTATTTTATTTATTTATTTATTTATTCATTTATTCATTTATTCATTCATTTATTTATTCATTTATTTATTTATCTATTTATTCATTCATTCATTCATTTTATTTATTTTATTTATTTATTTATTCATTTATTTATTTATTTAACCTGGTAGAGATAAGGCCATCAGGCCTTCTATTCCCCTCTGCCAGGGGATTACAACTACGGGCGTACTGGAATTGGTTCCCAAATCTGTGAATCGATTCCCAGTTCGTCCCAGAGCTATACCCGAATTGGTTCCAGGTTGATTTCATCTATGTACTGCAATTGATTCCTGCACTAGATTAAGCCGGAAAACATTTCCTTTCCCATTTTATATAAACTTACGACTTTCAACTACTGTCTACGGTAGTAGGTAGGTTAAAATATTTTGTGCTTGGCGGACAAGCTGCGTCGAAAAACTTCATAATTTTATTTAAAGTTGTAATATCACAAGTGTCGTGGTTATGTTTGACGTTGCATTCCATTCTAATATATGAATCAGAAAGTTTCACGAAACACTTACATCCTCTTTTAACACAAATATATCTTTCCACACCACCAGATAATGTTTTCTGAAAACCGATCATTCACCACTAAGAGTTTCTTCCTCTTTTCACCGAACATAGTAGTGAAATCCATCACTAAGTGCAATACAGCTGTCCTGTACTTCCACTGCCACTACTTGATAATCACTGAAACTTATGATCGGTATTTATATTTTAACGTATATAAAACCACGGGTCATGATCGAATATAAATGGTGTTATAGGCAGTAACAACTACCTCAACTCCGTTGTTGATATTTGGACAATGTCACTACTCTGCCACATGATCGATTAACATCCCTTCCCACACAGCCTTGGAACCTACTCACGTTGTTGATATTTGAACATGAGGAACCTACTCACGTTGTTGATATTTGAACATGAGGAACCTACTCACGTTGTTGATATTTGAACATGGGGAACCTACTCACGTTGTTGATATTTGAACATGGGGAACCAACTCACGTTGTTGATATTTGAACATAGGGAACCTACTCACGTTGTTGATATTTGAACACGGGGAACCTACTCGCGTTGTTGATATTTGAACATGGGGAACCTTCTCACGTTGTTGATATTTGAACATGGGGAACCAACTCACGTTGTTGATATTTGAACATGGGGAACCTACTCACGTTGTTGATATTTGAACATGGGGAACCTACTCACGTTGTTGATATTTGAACATGGGGAACCAATTCACGTTGTTGATATTTGAACATGGGGAACCTATTCACGTTGTTGATATTTGAACATGGGGAACCTACTCACGTTGTTGATATTTGAACATGGGGAACCAATTCACGTTGTTGATATTTGAACATGGGGAACCTATTCACGTTGTTGATATTTGAACATGGGGAACCTACTCACGTTGTTGATATTTGAACATGGGGAACCTACTCACGTTGTTGATATTTGAACATGGGGAATCTACTCACGTTGTTGATATTTGAACATGGGGAACCTACTCACGTTGTTGATATTTGAACATGGGGAATCTACTCACGTTGTTGATATTTGAACATGGGGAACCTACTCACGTTGTTGATATTTGAACACGGGGAACCTACTCACGTTGTTGATATTTGAACATGGGGAACCTACTCGCGTTGTTGATATTTGAACACGGGGAACCTACTCCCGTTGTTGATATTTGAACATGGGGAACCTACTCGCGTTGTTGATATTTGAACATGGGGAACCTACTCACGTTGTTGATATTTGAACATGGGGAACCTACTCACGTTGTTGATATTTGAACATGGGGAACCTACTCACGTTGTTGATATTTGAACATGGGGAACCTACTCACTTTGTTGATATTTGAACATGGGGAACCTACTCACGTTGTTGATATTTGAACATGGGGAACCTACTCACGTTGTTGATATTTGAACATGGGGAACCTACTCACGTTGTTAATATTTGAACATGGGGAACCTACTCACGTTGTTGATATTTGAACATGGGGAACCTACTCACGTTGTTGATATTTGAACATGGGGAACCTACTCACGTTGTTGATATTTGAACATGGGGAACCTACTCACGTTGTTGATATTTGAACATGGGGAACCTACTCACGTTGTTGATATTTGAACATGGGGAACCTACTCACGTTGTTGATATTTGAACATGGGGAACCTACTCACGTTGTTGATATTTGAACATGGGGAACCTACTCACGTTGTTGATATTTGAACATGGGGAACCTACTCACGTTGTTGATATTTGAACATGGGGAACCTACTCACGTTGTTGATATTTGAACATGGGGAACCTACTCACGTTGTTGATATTTGAACATGGGGAACCTACTCACGTTGTTGATATTTGAACATGGGGAACCTACTCACGTTGTTGATATTTGAACATGGGGAACCTACTCACGTTGTTGATATTTGAACATGGGGAACTAACTGAAGAACAGCGACAACTACAATATTAAGAATACAATTACAATTATAATTACAATTAATATTGAATTTACAAGTATAATAAAATCAAAGTACTAAAAGATTAACAAACTAATAAAAGCTAGTCAGTTCATTGTAAAAGTTAAGAAGAGAGAAGCATTTCTTTGATTGATTAAGTACAAATTAAACCTACTCTACGCAGTAAGAAAATGCTTAATAAGCTTGCTTTTGAACGCTACTAAATTCCGACAGTCTCTGATGTCACTGGGTAGGGTATTCCACAAGCGCGAAAGCGAGATTGTGTATGATGATGAATACGATGATGTCTTATGTGTTGGTATGGCTAGTATGCGGCTATTTTGCGTGCGTGTGAAGAGATCATGATATGATGACAGGTAACTGAAACGGGAGGCAAGGTAGGTAGGTGTAGAGGTGTGAAGGACTTGGAAAAGGAGAACAAGAGAATGAAAATTTCTACGTTCGTGAAGCCGTAGCCAGTTTATAGAGTTTGGAAGGATGGGGTAATGTGGCCAGCGCGACGGACATCGCAGACGAAGCGAACACAAGAATTATGAACACGTTGTAATCTTTGCGACTGGTTGACATTGAGGTCGGTCAGTAGAGAATCACAGTAATCGAAGTGGGGCATTACTAGTGTTTCCACTAGTATTTTCTTGGGTGATAGCGGGAGGAATTTTCGAATGCTGTTTAAGGAATGTAGTATGGAAAGCACTTTTTTGATAATATGGGTTACTTGGTTATTCCAGTTTAAATGCGTGTCGAAGTAAACTCCAAGGATTTTAACACAGGAAGCAAAAGGGATTATTGTGTCGTTTAACTTGACTGGAAGAGCAGGAGTAATGTTGCATAATAGACGTTGGTGTCCCACTAGGATTGCTTGTGATTTTCTTGCATTGAGAGTCAAACTAAACTTTCTGGCCCATGCAGATTTGGATTCAAGGTCCTCGTTAAGATTGTGTATTGCGTCATTGAGTGAGTCAGGGGTTGCATGGAGTAAGGAGTAAGGAGACGAAGGAAAGGTACTTGGTGTGAAAACTACAAGCAGTGGCGGTTCCTGTACTAACATCTTGATCAATCCCGCGGATAAAAATCTCAAGCTTTGCTGTATCAGTAATGTCACTGCTGTCATCAAGAGCCAGTGAATAATATACGATTTTTCTTGCTTCTTTTTTTAACCTTCCTCCTGAATATAATCGGGAATTTTCTAAATTCTTCTCTCGATACTTGGTCGAGAAATGCGTAGTTTTTCAAAATTAAAAACTTCTTATGGACAAGTTATTAGGCAATTTTAATCATTAGTCTATTCTTTTGAGAAATTCTGTTCTATTAAAAGGCTTTAGAGCACGAGATATTTCAAACCCCATTAGATAGCTGACTTCCTTACATTTATTTATCTCATCTTTCTCTTCCTGGTTATGATTTAAGACATATCAGTTCCTGGCGTTTAACAGTTCGTTGGCACATAATATTGAATCAGTTTTTCTAAAATATTATTATTAAATGAATAACTAATAAATAGCTACCCTCATTTAAAGATTAAGAAAATTAAAATTGAGATAAAACCTAATAATTTTGTCCTTCTAGGGAAAAGATCTAAAAATATCAATATTCATGCACGTACAGAATAATTATAGAAACACATACTTAGTGTGTCAGTAATAATAATAATAATAGTAATAATAATAATAATAATAATAATACATTATTCAGCATGGCAATTAATGTTTCTATATACTCCTAATTGAATAATAAAGTTTGTAGAGCGACATGATACCGCCACTGCTTGCCTTCCTACGTGAATGAAACACACAGCAATGTACAGGAAACTCCTCGTACCCGTTTGAATATCTGTGATTACACTATGACCGTTGAGCAAAGTAAACATAATTACATTTTGTCCGACAGAACAACAAAAAAGTTCTCCTTCTCATTCTTTACGAAACTACCTCTTACTGCTTGTAGAGATAAAGTTTGTTCCCATATTATCTTCGACTGCTCTGAATTAAAGGTTAAAATGTCCCACGTAATAGAGAAAAATCCCTTTTAGGCCTTAGTAGCCTATATGATGAACAAGCTGTTGTCACAAGTTCTCAAACTCATTTAAGAAAATTACCGGGCACAAGCCTTATGTTGACATACGCCAAAGTTTCCGACCGTGCCGGTGAAATACCGGGTAGTTGCCAACTCTAACATACATACATACATACATACATACATACAGTCCACACCTGTGGAGTAACGGTTGGCACGGTGTCTGGCCGCGAAACCATGTGGCCCGGGTTCGATTCCCGGTCGGGACAAGTTACGTGGTTGAGATTTTTTCCAGGGTTTTCCCTCAACCCAATATGAGCAAATGCTGGGTAACTTTCGGTGCTGGACCCCAGACTCATTTCACCGGTATTATCACCTTCATCTCATTCAGACGCTAAATAACCTGAGATGTTGATTAAGCGTCGTAAAGTAACCAACTAAAATAAAAAATAAAATACATACATAAGCCTACGTACATACATACATACATACATACATACATACATACATACATACATACATACATACATACATACAGTCCACACCTGTGGAGTAACGGTTAGCACGTCTGGCCGTGAAACCAGGTGGCCCGGATTCGATTCTCGGTCGGGGCAAGTTACCTTGTTGAGATTTGTTCCGGGGTTTTCCCTCAACCCAATATGAGCAAATGCTGGGTAACTTTCGGTGCTGGACCCCGGACTCATTTCACCGGCATTATCACCTTCATCTCATTCAGACTCTAAATAGCCTAAGATGTTGATATAGCGTAGTAAAATAACCTACTTAACCTACATACATATGTACACACCATACCGTGTGCAGTACATGTATGTTATTTTACATAAATGCATAGATTGAGACTTGCCTTCAAATTTTACGATGTTTTCCTCAAACTAGAAATGCAGTAAACTGACTTTCCTCGTGAAACAGGAGACTGGTTGAGCTCCCATTATGTAATTTTCTCTACTCCAACTAATTGTGGAGTGCGGATAAAATTCTGTGGCGTTTTGTTACGCTTTGTAGCAACACCTGAAGAGAGGGTCACGCAATGGGTGTTAAATGCTGCCAGGACTCTCTTGTGCTATTAGCAGAGTAATATTTACAAGAACCCGCGATAAACAAGCAATCTTGAGGGTGGAAGAGACGAGGGTTCATATTATGTCTATTATTACACACGGCGTTAGTTTTGTTGATGCAAAGGGTTGGGAAGTTTCTTTTTGTGCAGATAAAGGATTTTCTTCTTCTGCTGCTCCTCTTCTCCGAGACTACCATGAAATGAGGCGTTCGAATGTTTAACTTGCAAAGAATATGGAGCTAATTTCATCGTCTTTTTTTGTAGTAAGTTATTTTACGACGCTGTATCAACATCTCAGGTTACCCAGCATTTGCTCATCTCGGTTTGAGGGAACCCCCGGAAAAAACCTCAACTAGGTAACTTGCCCCGACCGGGATTCGAACCCAATCGCAAACAATGAATTTGTTACTGCATATAGTAACTTTGTCATATTTTGATCTGATTTCGGAACAAAGTATTCAATATTTGGTATTTTATTTAAATATATAAATATTAAATATTTATTTTATTTCCACTCTTTTGTCTTTTTTATATTTTCAAATATTGTAATTATCATCCATATTATTTCACAATTTTTGTAAAAATATCTGTAATTTATTTTGTATTCTGGACTTGCCTGATCAACTGCAAGGATACAGGGACGTTTTGGATACCAAGTCATAATAAATAACTGAAAATGTTTTATTTCATATTCATTTATACTAAATTAATTATACACGAGAATTTTACTTGAAGCAAGTAAGGAGACAGTAAATCCCGAAAAGACTGAATATATGATTATGTATCGTGACCGGAACATTGTACGAAATGGAAATATAAACATTGGAAATTTTTCCTTTGAAGAGGTGGAAAAATTCAAATATCTTGGAGCAATAGTAACAAATATAAATAACACTCGGGACGAAATTAAACGCAGAATAAATATGTGGGCCACCTTGTGTGTGGTGTGTATGTGTATATGTATATATAAACTTATATAAATTGCTATTTTTATATACGGTTTTGTAATAAATTATTTTCGTATCGTGAGCGTATTGTTCAAACATTTCTTGAAATGCGGTATGTTGCTGGCACCTATTAAGTACAACAAGTTAAAGCCTTAATAGATATTGTCTACGAAGAAGCTAGCAGACCGACAGCAATTAAATGAGAAAAACTTTCTGAAAGATTTATCACTGTGCTGAGGTTTATTGTTTTAATGCAATAAGAACTACATCCCAGCTCATAAAACAAGGCAACCATCACCATTGCAACTGTCTAATACATGTAACTGCTTAGCCAGCAAGTAAATAATAATTATTATGTTTGAGCTCTGACACTTGTTTGCAGCCTTTAACAAGGGAGGTCAACTCAAGACATAAATAAGAGAAGCTTAATAATTATGGTTTAAATGGAATGTAATTGCAAAACCATTCAGAATTTACGAGCCACACAAACTAATGGAACAGGAGAAAAATGACATCTGATAGTCAAACTATGTAACAAAAGAACAGTGGTGTTGTTTCTAAGACATTTGAGGAAACAATCGTAAGTAGAAAACATGTCAAAATCTATATATATAATTTGAAATACTTACTTACTTACAAATGGCTTTTAAGGAACCGAAGGTTCATTGCCGCCCTCACATAAGCCCGCCATCGGTCCCTATCCTGTGCAAGATTAATCCAGTCTCTATCATCACATACCACCTCCCTCAAATCCATTTTAATATTATCCTCCCTTCTACGTCTCGGCCTCCCTAAAGGTCTTTTCCTCCGGTCTCCCAACTAACACTCCATATGCATTTCTGGATTCGCCCATACGTGCTACATGCCCTGCCCATCGCAAACGTCTGGATTTAATGTTCCTAATTATGTTAGGTGAAGAATACAATGCGTGCAGTTCTGTGTTGTGTAACTTTCTCCATTCTCCTGTAACTTCATCCGCTTAGCCCCAAATATTTTCCTAAGAACCTTATTCCCAAACACCTTTAACCTATGTTCCTCTCTCAGAGTGAGAGTCCAAGTTTCACAACCATACAGAAGAACCGGTAATATAACTGTTTTATAAATTCTATACATATATATATAATTTGAACTGGTAATGGAAATTACGGGAAAACGGCTGAACGGATTTTAATAAATGATCCGTCATTTTGAAGCTTGGAATTCAAAGTTTTTCAGAAAAATAGTAGTTTTCAGTGAGATGTCAATTTTTCTACATCATTTCCCCATTTTACAAAATCCATCTGTTTTGAGAAATAATGGCATTTCAAAATAAAACAAAACACAAACACACTACAATAAACAATATTACACTAAGGCCATGACCTGTAGCATTGCTGACATATTTAGAGCTCAAATTCAATTGATTATTAAAAACTTGAAGATTTACAAAAATAATTTACAGGTCTGATTCTGTGGTGTGTAATTTTTTTAATACAGCTGTGTATTGGATATTAAAATCTACAGTTTGATGACATTATTACTTACTTACTTACTTACAAATGGCTTTTAAGGAACCCGAAGGTTCATTGCCGCCCTCACATAAGCCCGCCAGCGGTCCCTATCCTGAGCAAGATTAATCCAGTCTCTATCATCATACCCCACCTCCCTCAAATCCATTTTAATATTATCCTCCCATCTACGTCTCGGCCTCCCTAAAGGTCTTTTTCCCTCCGGTCTCCCAACTAACACTCTATATGCATTTCTGGATTCGCCCATACGTGCTACATGCCCTGCCCATCTCAAACGTCTGGATTTAATGTTCCTAATTATGTCAGGTGAAGAATACAATGCGTGCAGTTCTGTGTTGTGTAACTTTCTCCATTCTCCTGTAACTTCATCCCGCTTAGCCCCAAATATTTTCCTAAGCACCTTATTCTCAAACACCCTGAACCTATGTTCCTCTCTCAGAGTGAGAGTCCAAGTTTCACAACCATACAGAAGAACCGGTAATATAACTGTTTTATAAATTACCATTAGAAATTAAATATTGTTATAGTTAATTCCATGATGTGACTATTTTTCATTAATAAATATTGATGATATGAAAGCGAAACGTTTTGGGGTTATATAAGTAGATGTAAAGAATATATGGAATTAGATCTTCATTTCTATAATTTACTGAGTGACGGCTATGTAATATATAACTACAAAACGTAGTAAGATAATATTGTTATTAAAAATGAAATATTTTTATAGTTATTAATCATGTGGGGTTGGGTCTTTTTCATATACTTAATGACGGTGTGGTGTAGATATTTATATGCGTCATTCTTTACAGTATTGGCTCGAGAGAGCGCAAAAATTACAGTTCCTAAGGAAAGATCAAAAGGTATTACTGATAAAATAAGAGGCCTACAAAATTTTGTAGTATCTCGATCATTTCAGCAAGATCTTTTAGCAGGATAAAATGATTTTACCCTTTACATTTCAAACTCTAAATGCAGCAGCTATACCAAGATGCTATGTCTATTGTTCGAAAGCATAGCAAACCTGACATTTTTTTAAACTTTCACCTACAATCCACAATGACCTGAAATAGCTATTGCTTTACTCCCACATGAAAAACCCACTGATCGTCCTGGCATTGCTACTTGCGTTTTCGCGTTGAAACTCAAAAACTTGGATAAGTTCAAGAAAAAGAATTTGGCATAAAAACATTCAGAGGGAGTATATTTCATTATAAAAAAGGTAAAGGTATCCCCGTAACATGCCATGAAGGCACCTGGGGGGGCATGGAGGTAGAGCAAAATGCTTTCCATGACCTCGGCACTAGAATGAGGTGGTGTGGTCGGCACCACGCTCTGACCGTCTTTTACCCCCCGGGAAAGACCCGGTACTCAATTTTATAGGAGACTGAGTGAACCTCGGGGCCGTTCTGAAAGTTTGGCAACGAGAAAAAATCCTGTCACGACCTGGGATCGAACACCGGACCTTCCAGATATTTCATTATAATGGAAGCAAATAATTTTCAAAATATCTGGTATTCTTCATTGAAAATAAATCTGAAAAATTTTTATTTGAACGTCTAATGAACTTAGTTTGCAGCATTTGCTGCACAAGCCACTAGTTTTAAATATTTCAAGGACAGAAAGAAGTACTCTACTTTGCATGATTGAAATCTGGGCTTTGGTGATTGGAGAAATTTACAGATGGATCTAAAATTGAGGCAGTGAGATCAAGAACGGGGCTATAGGCATACAGGATAGGAAAGATCCTGCGCCACAGACCACGTATCGGTACTGCGCAGAACGTAGTGGGGGGAATCAGTTGCGTTATTATAGCCGCTCCGTTACAGATCGTCTCGCATCGAGTATAGGTTGTGTCTTACACAGTGCTGTATTTTGTGATTCTGAGTCGGTTTATTTATAAATTATGGGTTTAAACTACTTTTCAATTCCTATTAATCCACTCCTTATCTATCTTCGTATCTTATTAGTATTTTTCATTCTTATTTCATTTGGATGTCTTACTTACTTACTTACTTAATGGCTTTTAAGGAACTCGGAGGTTCATTGCCGCCCTCACATAAGCCCGCCATTGGTCCCTATACTGTGCAAGATTAATCCAGTCCTATCATCATATCCCACCTCCCTCAAATCCATTTTAATATTATCTTACCATCTACGTCTAGGCCTCCATAAAGGTCTTTTTCCCTCCGGCCTCCCAACTAACACTTCATATGAATTTCTAGATTCGCTCATACGTGCTACATGCACTGCCCATCTCAAACGTCTGGATTTAATATTCCTAATTATGTCAGGCGAAGAATACAATGCGTGCAGTTCTGTGTTGTGTAATTTTCTCCATTCTCCTGTAACTTCTTCCCTCTTAGCCCCAAATATTTTCCTAAGCACCTTATTCTCAAACACCTTTAACCTATGTTCCTCTCTCAAAGTGAGAGTCCAAGTTTCACAACCATACAAAACAACCGGTAATATAACTGTTTTATAAATTCTAGCTTTCAGATTTTTTGACAGCAGACTGGATGATAAGAGCTTCTCAACCGAATAATAACAGGCATTTCCCATATTTATTCTGTGTTTAATTTCCTCCCGAGTAGCATTTATATCTGTTACTGTTGCTCCAAGATTTTTTAACTTCTCCACCTCTTCGAAAGATAAATTTCCAATTTTTATATTTCCATTTCGTACAATATTCTGGTCACGAGACATAATCATATACTTTGTCTTTTCGGCGTTTACTTCCAAACCGATCGCTCTACTTGCTTCAAGTAAAATTTCCGTGTTTTCCCTAATCGTTTGTGTATTTTCTCCTAACATATTCACGTCATCCGCATAGACAAGAAGCTGATGTAACCCGTTCAATTCCAAGCCCTCTCTGTTATCCTGGACTTTCCTAATGGCATACTCTAGAGCAAAGTTAAAAAGTAAAGGTGATAGTGCATCTCCTACTTGTTCATAAATCATTGTTTTTTTTTTTTGTAATACATGATTTCCTTCCATTTGTTAAAAATTTCATTTTAAATCCTTTTGAAATTTAGGCTTAAGATCTGAAAATGTATTATATCGTTTTATATACTTAATTAAATTTGTTTAATGACAACATATTTGTCCTTTATCTGTGTTTTTATTTTTCAAATAACAGAGAACACATTCACTCTCCTTGAAATTTAACACAAAAAGAAAATTCTTATTGCATCAAGACAGTGTTAATTATGATGTTTATACAATTAATTAATTTAATCTCATCACCTGCTGCAGTAGAAAGAACAAGAAGCTAACTTTACGAATACAAGTTACTCTTGAGCCTGCCTCCGTGGTCTGTTAATCAGCGTGCTGCTTGCAGATCAGGAGGTTCCGGGTTCGATTCCCGGGCTCGCCTCTCGGTGAATTTTTCTTGAAGAAGAAGAATTCCCTGAGTGTCTAGAGTCTGGAAATTTGTATGATTGTGAGTGTGCCGGGTTAATATTAATTAACCAATCATCACAATATAAAAAAATACATCAAGACTGTCGCTGGGCAGTAACCTGAACACACGTTTCAGCGTCACATTGTTGACTAGCAGCTCCATCTGTTAGCACAACCATAAAGGATCTAATAGATGCTATAGAGTTTCCAACAACGAAACAAAAAGTAATTACTCTTGAACCTACAACATTTTTTCCACAGCCTACATGACAGTTTATGCTATATTTGTTTCATTTGTTCACTTTTCAAACCCATATTCATTTTGTTTACAACAAAACACTATCACAGCAAAATATATTTTTTTCCCTCGCTGCTATTTGTACTCGCTTAGTATCTCTGGTGATATCGCAAGTTAATCTTTTGGTTGAAATCCGAAGGCCTGTGTACTATTGTTGAGACTAGTTCTATTGTTGTGAACTAGATGGCGTCTGTATATATATTACTAATTTGTTATGAATATGATACTGATGATGAGTGAAGCCGATGATATTCAGGAATGTTGTGACCAGAATTCCCTGACATTTGCCTTACGGTTGAGGGAAAACCCTGAACAACATCAACCAGGAAATTCAACCCTACGGGGAATCGAACCAGGGCCCTCTGCGTAAGAGACCAGCATGCTGACCCCTACACCACAGAGGTGGTCAGCAAAATAATTCTAACTAGAAAATGAAGACATGTTCTATAGCTGAGGCCATCCACTGGGGGAGTGCGGAAGAAAAAAATAATTGTAAAGGAAACTAAAATCACCAAGGATAGCATATCTAGATTAATAGAAGTTTCGGAGTGTATGGATGTAGATATTAACAATAAAAGGTTTTTTGGGGTCAGAAAAGATCCCTGGTAAGTGTCGATGGTTAACTCAGACACCCTAATCCTGATGACAAGTCCCGTTTTTCATATCACAAGCAAACATTGTCATGGGGACAGAAAAACAAGTAATTTTTTTTCTTCCACCATGTTAATAATGTCAAAACAAGTGCTTGTACAAATTCTGCCTACTCGACAGCAATTACGAGGGCTTGCAGGAAGTGATTTTCCCTGGGGCAGTTTACAGAAAGAAATAACAATTTCATGGAAAGATTTATTGAAACGAATACAGCAATTGAGTCATTTGTCATATCATGGGATCAATTTTTGTATCCCTGTGTCGTAGAAGTCTGCCGCCTGGGATGTAAACTGTTTTATTTTCGCTGGCAGAGTTAAGGCCATAAGGCCTTCTCTTCCACTCAACTAGCCTTAATCAATACAATAGTTACATGGGATCCAATGTGTGATAGGCGTCTATATCTCTCAGTCGATCCCACGGTATGGCAAATGTCTCAATTCTGGTGAGGAGTATGTTGAAAAATAGCGCAATAATTGCTCTATCTGTTCCAATAAATCTTTTCATGAAACTGTGTTTTTTTCTGTAAACGGCCCCAGGAAAAATCATTTTCTGGACGGCCTCGTAATTGTGGTCGAGTGATCAAAATTTGTATAAGTACAGTAGAACTTGGTTATAGCGACCTCGTTTTGTGCGACACTTCGCCTATAACGTCACATATATTTTGTGGTCCAAACTAATTCCCCATAAGACATATGCTTTCCTACCTTGCTTAATACGACAAACGTATATGCGTCTACCTCGCATATAACGTCAAATATTCTGTGGTCCCAACTAATTCCCCATAAGACATATGCTTTCCTACCTTGCTTAATACGACAAACGTATATGCGTCTACCTCGCATATAACGTCAAATATTCTGTGGTCCCAACTAATTCCCCATAAGACATATGCTTTCCTACCTTGCTTAATACGACAAACGCATACGCGTCTACCTCGTCTATAACGTCAAATATTCTGTGGTCCCAACTAATTCCCCATAAGACATATGCTTTCCTACCTTGCTTAATACGACAAACGCATACGCGTCTACCTCGTATATAACGTCAAATATTCTGTGGTCCCAACTAATTCCCCATAAGACATATGCTTTCCTACCTTGCTTAATATGACAATCGTATATGCGTCTACCTCGTATATAACGTCAAATATTCTGTGGTCCCAACTAATTCCCCATAAGACATATGCTTTCCTACCTTGCTTAATACGACAAACGTATATGCGTCTACCTCGTCTATAACGTCAAATATTCTGTGGTCCCAACTAATTCCCCATAAGACATATGCTTTTCTATCTTGTTTAATACGACAAACGTATATGCGTCTACCTCGCATATAACGTCATTGCCACACCGGATACAACTCCGACGCCGTATCCGGTGTGGCTTAGTGGATAAAGCATCAGCACGTAGAGCTGAAAACCCGGGTTCAAATCCCGGCGCCGGAGAGAATTTTCTCCGTTCCATTACTCTTTCATCGTATGATGACGCAGAATATCTGCATGAAAATATCATATGTACTTCGGTACATTAAAATAATATATATGATATGCGTAAATCACTTCGTGATTTAAGACGGCGCTTATTCCGTCGGATCTCGGCCAACTAGTCACTCATATCGAGTGCACCTCGGCACATGTGTGGACTTCGGTCCTGCGTTCATAGACATCTATGACGTAGTGCAGAGGGCGGCCACTAGAGGGAACCCAAGAGTTGGAGCTTAATCTGAGACGATTCTACCCGGGGTCGGAGTTGTATCCGGTGTGGCTTAGTGGATAAAGCATCAGCATGTAGAGCTGAAAACCCGGGTTCAAATCCCGGCGCCGGAGAGAATTTTTCTCCGTTCCATTACTCTTTCATCCTAATTAAGCTTGTTATTTTTCATTTTCCACCTCACTTGATTGATAATGTGAATCTCGGTTACTACGACACTCGTTTATAACAACATAATTTTCAAGGTCCCTTGGATGTCGTTATAGTCAAGTTCTACTGTACTTGTTTTGATGCAAGTAACATGGTGGAAGAAAAATGTGACTTTTTATCTGCCTCCATCAGAATGTTTGCTTGTCAGCGCCTGAATTTGAATAACAGTTTAGGCATCCATGCAGCGTTTAAGTTGCACACGAAACGTGGCGTACACCGTGGTGAAGACAGCTACAAAACTGGCTGCAACAACAAAGTGTAAGATTTATTAGAGGGATTGAAAATAAAGGACACGCTAGATGGATATTCCCAAGTCTGACGGACTGAACCATGACCAGGCCACTTGACATTGGCATAACGACAGTTCACTTATGCGGAAGATTGTGGGAAGAGGCCTGTCCGCGTGTCTCTAGACTGCTAATTTTTCACCGGATACATCATCGTCACCGCCATGTCTTCCAGCTCCGGGCGAAATTCTCAGTCTCTGGGATCCCATCCCTGTTTTTGTGCTCCTGCGATATTGCTCCTTGATGACCAATGTCAAGGTCGCCATCAAAGAACTGAGAAGTCCGTGGGAAGAGAAGATTTCGTCGGTCAGTACGCAGATCTCAGCGCAAATTTTGGGGTAGGGGCGAAAGCTATGAGAAAGGAAGTGTTCAACTCCGTCTGCCCTTCAATTCCCGCTGCATTTCCCGCGGTTTGTCTTCCTCTTGCTTTTTCGTGAAATATTCACTTTTAAGGCCGATTGTATAAACCATTTAATCTTAGATCAGAGGTTAAATTGATCCTCGTCCTAGCTGAACTTGGAATTTTGTGTTGTATAAAGTCTAATCTGAGATTAATTGTCTCAAACTAAAGTCAACTTTGACTGAAGAAATTTCTCCGATTAAATTAGATGATCCAAGTTCAGTTATTTCTTTTCTGTTTGAAATATACGAGTGACAGATTGTGCAAATAAAATATTCATTATTATTAATATTAATAGATATGATAGGTACATTTATATATATTTCTTTCAATTTCTTGCCTTAATACACAAACAATCTTATATTTTATAAGGCTCTATCGTGTTCAGCAGTATCAAATAACATAACCTATAATTATATTATGTTTATAACAACCATTAATTATTAATGGATATGATAGGTACATTCATAAATGTTCAATTAACTGTATTACTAAACGAAAATTGTCGTTTTATAAAGCTTTATTATGTTTAGCAGTATCAAACACCATAACATGATAACAATTTGGAAAACAGTCAACCTTCTTCTTATTGTCCGCCATTATTTACATTGCGCAAAAACCAGTGTCTCCAACAGAGTGTACGGAAAGTCGCCAAAAAGTAGACTAGTTGTAAAGTCGCTATACTTCTCATTATCGACAAAGAAAGATCAAATTTCGTCACTATGGGGTGCTAAAAGGTCGCTAAATCCCTATTTAAGCAATATAAAAGTTAAAAGAAATTGTTGTTGAAAAAGAGTTAAAGTCGCTAGATTGGCAACACTGAACAAACCTCCGCGCATCACGTATTTCACCTGTTTATGCGATGTTGCCAAATCCTTTTCACGTGAACTTAGATTGCATTTGAACCAAAGTAATTTGATCGCAGAAAAGTTTTATACAATAGAAGAAGTGTCTGAACTCGGTTCACTTTCCGATCTTCGATCAAAGTTGATCTTTAGTCAGGAGTTTTATACAATTGGGCCTTAGAATAATAACAAATGTGAGATACAGTAAAACCTCGACAAGACGCGCCCGCTTATTACGCTATCCCGTGTAATACGCCTTTTTTGTCCGGTCCCTGCACATTTCATATATAACGCCTTTATAAATACCCCGTTTGTTGCGCTCAAGTCCCGCATAATACGCTGTTTTTGTGGAATATTTTCCATGTAATTTTCAGCAATGTACTGTAACTGCAATGAAACACCTTGGTCACTGAACTCACTGGTGCCATTAACCTGAAAAGTATTGGTATTCGACCTTTTACCTGCGCATTTAAACCTTCATACTTCATACCTTAGTATACCCAACGAGTTAGATACTATAGAGAGGCTGAAGACCTCTGATAAGCGCTCCCTGCGGAGGCCAACAGTACTATGGATCGTTCCCTAAAAAACATGGCGGTCTATAGTACCGCCAGCCTCCGCAAGGAGTGCTTATCAAAGGTACACTGCAACGAGTTGGTACATGTATTATATTTTTCAGATACATCAATATTTAATTTAAACATTTCGCTATAGGTTTTGTAAAAAGCTGATTTATAAATGAAAAAGTAATAATTAAGACTTTAAAATCTCCAAAAATGTCTCATTCCCTCGGATTTAAATGAAATGTACCGTAAATCATAATATTCGTTGCTGGATAATTAACCCCTCTCAATACAGGTAGGCTACCATTGCCGCAGAGAATTATAAGATAAGACGGACTGAGCATAAGCGAAATATCTGTATTAATAAGTTTGTACCATCAAGAGTTTAGTATTTATTGTGTTTATAGGGCCTACTCCAATTTTCTTTTATTAATGCGTAGGGCTCTTTTTTTTAACAAAGAGGAAAGTTAGCACTTGCATCACACACAACTTGTCATTATTGTTCAAAATAATGTAAGAACAGTTTTACTCTGCAAAAGCCTCTGCCTAGTTGCGAGACACGTGTGAGATCAATGTTTGTTTCAAATTATATTAGACTACACGATGTCTCCATCACGCGACAATATTTGTTTCAAATTATATTAGACTACATGATGTCTCCATCACGCGAAAAGAAGTGTACCTAGCTGTGGCTCCTGTTGTTTCTGATAACAATGTTAATCATAAGTATCTTATCGTTTCAATAAATGTGGTGACTTATGATCACGAGTAGCTTTCTATTAGTGCCATTCTTTAATTATTATGTTGCATGCTAAGAGGTTATTCGTAGTTTTAATAATTGCAGTTTTCAAAAGTTCTCTATGTTAATTCCAATTTCAAACGAATTTTTCTCAATAACTTAATTACTGGATTTTTTTTTAATTTTCGCCACTACCTTTCCCATATTTTACTCCTATTAGTTACATACGTCGTCTCTCTTGAAATCACCTGGTGAGTACTGAATTACATAATTTCATATTAGGTTAGATTAGCTGTAAGGTAATTAAATTTGTGACGAAGTCAAAAATTATTTATTTTTCTTCTGCCGATTAAATTCATCCGTCTTTAGTTGCTTTGCTTTGGTTGCATCGAGTATAGCTTGTCATTTAATATCTGGGCTATATTTAGTGAAACTAATAAAACTAGGCCTACAGCTGTTATAAAACGTAAAGTTTTGTGTGTATTTTACTTTTACTTATTAACATAGTCTTAATATGTAACTCAATTCACAATAATACTAATTTCATCACAGCCATTTCCTACAACATCCGAGCCACGCCCTTTGTTTTGACTAACCGAAACATGGCGGACCAATGTTCAATTGTCTTCAACTTTCTGAGGTCTTTGTCCTCTCTATAGTATCTAACTCGTTGAGTATACCCCATCCTCGCTCTCTTATTCAACTCCTTATCTCCGTGCTTAAAGCCTACATACAGTTACAATACCTCACCCTCTTGCTAACCCTCTCTCTCAAACAGCATTCCTCGCTCGGCCGTAATAAAATTCTGGAAATTTTTGCTGGGCAGTTTGTTGTCCTTTATATTCCAGTTACCTTGCTTTAGTGTATTGAAGTGTCTGTGAATGTGATTACAATGAGTGTTAAACGAAAAGCGTTTTCTGTGTTGGAAAAATTGGAAATCTTACGAAAAAGTACGATGAGAACAGTACGCTTACTCAGAAACAACTCTCTGATGCATTTGGAATCCCATCATCGACATTAAGAACGATAATGGAAAATCGCGACTCAATCACTACAGCTGCGATGTCGGGAGAATGTAGGCTTAATCGCAGGAAACTGAAGTGTGGTAAACATGAGGACTTGGAGTACACGCACACGGCAAACAACTATAAATGACTTTTTTTTTTTTTTTTTTTGAAAGAATTAAGCACAGTACATATTGTAAATGTCTTTGACGTACAGTACAGTAATTACATAATGGAGTAATACTGTATTACTTTTCATGAATCAAGTCTTATTCTGTCTATCATTCAATATGGTATAATTGTTTGGGGTGGAAGTACAAAAATTAATCTTAGTCCGTTAAATTTACTACAAAGACGAATAATTAAAATTTGTTTGAAGAAACGTTTCGATTATCCAACTAAATTAATTTATTCTGAATTTAATGTATTTAATATTGAACAAATTTATAAGTATACGCTGTTAAAATTTTATCATAAAAATCGTAATAAGTTTGTATTACAGACACATAATTATGACACAAGACGAAATATTAATTCAACATTAGTAGAACCTAAATGTCTCACATCTGCTGGTCTAAAGCATAGCATAAATTTTGGCCCTCGGTTGTACAATGCTTTAACTAAATTACACCCAGAACTTCTAACATGTAACCCATTAACATATAACAAGAAAATTAGAAACGTGTTAATATCTTCAATTTGATTACATAAATTTATAGCCAATGTGTATGAATTAATCAACCTATATTATATTTGTATTCTATAATTTTGAAATATATATTAGTCCTACTTTTCACGTGCGATATTATTCTTCTCTAGTGTTAATATTATATTATATAATTCCATTGCCGCTGTAATTATATTTTAGTTCCTATTTTATTTTACTTATATATTTATATTATTATTATTATTATTATTATTATTATTATTATTATTATTATTATTATTATTTTTTATTTTAATATTATATCTGAACTGCGACCGAGCACGAGCGCTGCTCATTCGGTCTCAAATTTTGTTAATACTACTGTATCTTCTTTTATATTGCTCGTATTATTTTATTTGTATTTGTCTTTGTTTGTTTTTGTAACTATATTTCTTTATTCTGTATATTTGAAATAAATAAATAAATAAAATAATAAAAAAAGTATTTAAATAAAGAAAAATGCTATTAAATACTGTATATAAGTCAAAATTAGTATACCCACCTAATACGCGGTTTACACCCGGCACCTTGAATAGCGTCTTATCGGGGTTTTACTGTAGTTCCTAATATTAGGGAGACTCGGCTAATTCCACAGTATTAAGAAATACATCTATCATATTTTTATCAAAATGTTTATTGAAAAATATTATGAATGTAGGAGAGAGTTGCCTTATTTGTACCATTTTACACATTTTATTTTTTATAATTTTAACTCACAAATGTTGAATCATTTCAATAGCGACATCTTAATTCCTGGTATGTTGGGAGGATTTTCCTAAAAGAAAAGTTTACTTCAAGTTGACATAAAGTCATGACGTTCAGTTTTCTAAATGTCTGCAATGAGTACAAATTAGGCAACTGGTTTCCTAAATTGTACCATTGGGTTCCTAAATTATACCACATACATCAGGGGATCTACGTTCTTGCTGTGGATGGTGTGTCCATCAAGCAACAGCAATACTGGCCTTTCTTTGGTAGGATGGACGGAGGAAATGAAATGTTGCATCAATTTGACAAACAATTCGGAGCTGATGTAGCCACTTTCTAAAACTGCGATAATAATGACCTTGGAGCACCAACAGACAGATCATGATCATGGGAGGAACATTTTGACCAGATGCACTGGCACATCGTTGTATTCACTCCTTTTTCTCCGCTCGATATCACACCCACTTCTTTCTCGCCTTTCCTCGCTACGATTTTCTGCGTCTTCTTCTGTACTGTTGAGAAGCCACTTTCGTCCACATTGAAAGTTCTCGTGGATTCCAATTTGTACCTTTGACTAATGTTTTCCAGCAGATCGAACAATTCATAGACACGTTCCTTGTTGAACCCTTTCGCTCGAGCCATGGATATTGCCTATGTCTGACTACACAATTTGGGATGTCTCTTCAGATAGGCTGTGCATAATACCATTTCTTCAATGCTTGATCCTTTTCACGGTTGAAATTCAGTGGCAGTCCATTTCTCTGAGCTACATCAAAAGCAAGTTTCCTAAAATCTGTTGGAGTTGATCCATACATCATTTATTCAAACTTTAGAATGTGATATTCAAGTTCATTTTCAATTTCTGCTGAAAATACTGTGGTTCTTCCAAACGATTTCACATCTTCATTAGCAATTACGTTTTTGTTTTTCGCGTGTCTTAGTATTGTAGACTTAGGCACATTGTACATTCTGGCACATTCATTTACTCCATGATTGCCATTCATATATGCAGCAACAGCAAGAATTTTTCCATTCTGGAATTAATGTAAAATGCAAATATAATTTGTTACAAAGGAAGAAACTTAAAAACGCCAGAACATGAAATGTGACAATTATTCCATTAAATTCTAAATGCACAATTTACTGTGTTTATGCTATTTTTGTCACAGTGTTTTATTATTTGTAATGAACGTCTGACATGACTATTTAAATTCACAATTGAATGTGTTTTATTTCCTAAAAATAAAATGATTAGAAGTTAATAAATTATAATTGCTGATTTAAATTAGGCATGTTTTTCTTCATACGTCACTATAATTTCAAACATATATAATCAAAGTTCCCTATATTGTACCGGTACATTATAGGAAACAAGCCGGTACAAAATACGCAACCTCGCCATGTTTTCTTTGTTAAATTCTTGCTGCTTAACGGTTTCTAACAGAAGTCTGTAACTTAATGAAAATTACAATATATAAATGTAGTTTTAAATAATATATAGCATTGTGGACTTCTACTTACCTTTCAGAAGTAATTGTTGTAGCCAGGTAGCGCAAAAACTACATTGAAACTACCTGAAGCAAGTTTTTTTACATCACGTCTGCACAACACAACCCACAGGCTTCGTCTCTCATAAAATGGCATATTTGTAGATGTAGTTCACAATGTTTGACGTAGATGACAACACTTATCAAGGAACTAATTTTTAAGACAGTGGTACAATTTAGGCAACGGTACAAATTACGAACTCTCCCCTATGTAGACATAGACGAAACCTTTCATTACCAAATGAGATAAAGAGACCTATTAAAATGCAAATATATTTAGTTGTACATACATTACAGGTGAAAAAGAACAACTCGACTAATTCCACAACAGTGCGGATAAATCCGCAATAGGACTTGGCTAATTCCGCAGTAGTAAATAATTATGAAATACATTATTAAAGTAACATAAAAGGAACTATTTATATGTAACAATGCTCAATTTCTTCACAGCTGTGTAGCAAAACACGAAAAACAGCCAACTTTCGATGTTTCACTGTATTGCCGACAGAGGTGTCGACCAATATCCTTGATTTTTTTCTATAGCACTGCAGAGGACATGCCTCCTGTTGACAGCCTCTCAAAACTTACTTTCACGCTATTGTAAAGCCGCAGTAAAATCACATATGCACTACTGCGGAATTACCCGTACTGCGGAATTAGCCGAGTTTCCCCTAGTGACTCACAATCGTCAGTTCACGTGAAATTTCTTCAGTTACTTAAAATGAATTTCATAAAAATTATATATTATTATTAACCTACTCAAAACCAATGGCATTCCAGTCTGTGAAAATAGCTGTAAAAGAGCAATTCAAGACACAACATCTGCAAGACCTAGCCTCAGGAACATCTGAGAAGCACTGGAGAGAGTCAATTCTGAAAATACCAATTCAGCCAAGAAAAAGTGCAGTCGCACTCTTTTGTCTAGCAACAGGGCATGACTTACTCCCGAAACATCTCTTTCGTTTTGGGATAATGAAGACACCAAACCTGCAAAATGTGTAACTCTAATACAGAGATGGACCGACATCATCTTTCAATATGTCCTGGCCTACAGTCCCTCACAGAAGTGAAACGCTATTGGGAAGTCAGAAATATTATTCAATATTCATATTAATTCTAGTTGAAATGTGAAATGCCGGACATTTCATTTTTTAATGCCTCCCGGACAGGATAAAATAATTAAGAAAGAGGACATTTCCTCATTTTACCGGACGGATGGTAACCCTACTCCGGCCAGGGCCGGTGAGGTGAGTCCACATTGTACAATTAAATAACAGTATCGGAAAAGAAGTTTCTTTTGTACCCCAACGTATAATTTCAAACCTGTGATTTATGTGTCAATTTAGTTTAAATGTTGGTGGATGCATCTTCCGCAATTGACATGCAATTGATGAGTGCCATATTTAATTAAAGTAATGCGTACTTAACCTTCTTTTCTACCGCTGCCTGCTTGCAATCTGCTACGAGCTTCAAAGTAGCACTGTAATCATATTTTATATTTACGTAAATCAGCACTTAAGATTGCTATGAATATTGATACTTATTTACGATTTTAATTCTGTCTCTTGCTCGTCAAATAAGGAACATCGCTGCTTTAACGGACGACAATTTTTCTTCATACAAGTAAGGCAATAATTCGTTATTAACCCGGAAGTATCAGTTAACAATCGCACGCCATCTGTAATCTTAATGAACTTTACTTTTTGCAAAGACCGACACCGGATGATCGTACCTAGCCTTGAATTTACAGGTTTAGCGTGGCTAAGATTGGGGCGTGGAAGGGTAATAAAATTGTGAACGAAGAAGGAGAGTGCCTTTGTCCGCTTTGCAGAGAAAAGGACTCCTACAGATATACTTTATTACAGTGTGTCGAACTGGAACAAGTACTGAGAAAATATCTACCACCCTCGATGCTAAGTCAGAATAGGAGTTCGCTTGCTTGTCTTGGGGAATAGAGAATACGAACAAAAGACTGGATTGTTCCTCTTGAAGGCGAGAAAGATTAGAAATGCAGCTGTTGAAGTTTCTAATGCGAACTGACGAAGGGATAATGGTATCTACCCTAATTATATATTTTTATGTCTGTTTTAGGTTAGGACATATGTGTTTTGTTGTGCCATTTTCATTTTAATATGTATGTTCTTTTAGAGAGTGGTTGGATATAATCATAGGTGAGGGGAGTGAAACTTACAAAGTAGGATTTATTTTAGGTACAAAGCACGTACGGTCAGAAGACCCGTGCACTGGACTTTAGAGAAAATTACGATAATATAACATCTATATGTATAATATTACTCAATAAATCCATCCATCTACTACTAATATTTATTATGTTGGTGGATCCAGCCTCTTTTTTTTTTAAATACTTTAAGAAGTTTATAGCTTCATGCATCGCAGCATTTCCTGAAAGAAAACCACCAGCTATCCGGGATGCCATCTCTTTATACAGGGACATCATTTTATTTCTACTAACATTTTTAATATTAACTTGCCTATACCTCTGGATCAACGCCGTTTGCTACCCCTTCCACGACTGGAGTTCGATGATACTAGCATAATATACAAACAAATCAATTTACTAGGTATAGGAGGGAAGAAAAGTAGTTCATCCATTTACCTAAACTAGGAAATATTGCGCTTTTGAGTTTGATCATTTTCATTACGTTTTTGTTTAATCAAAATACAGTACAGTATTAACAATAAGTGTTTTTACTCACGAACTGAGCTGTCCATGCGGACGTATTCATTATGCAGTGTATATTACTGTCTACAGCATATTAGCGTACAATATAGAGAATGAAGTTAAATTGAAAAATAATCATAATATGGATATTTAAACACATTTTTGAAAATGGTGGCCGTTCATTTCGATACAGACTTCAGTTCTAATGTGTATATTATCGCACTATAGACTATTGTACCTAATTCCAATTATCAGTTTCGTTCTTCGTACTAGTAACTCATGTTGAAATAATTCTGTACCTACTCTATAAAAGAGTACCTTACGTACTGTAAATTTAATCTTCACTTCTCTCCGATCCGAAAAGATAAAATTACTCAGACATACTATCTACTGTCCGTCCAAGTGCTTATGTCGTAGGGCCGTAGAAAGGGAGGAAATCACGTGACAGTTAATTACTTAACGAGGCCCTTTTATTTAAGTTATTTTAAACAGTTGTATAATATTACGTAGACATCCAATTCCTAACAGAAATTAATGTTCTCAGAAAAGAGCTAAGACAGCTCAGAAACTAGCTGGTGAGGGAAACCGGGATACGACGTAGGCACATGGACGACAATACCTGTGCGAAAATGATTCAATATTGGGAGCTCTTTCGTCACTGGAAAACGCGAACATATTTTTGGAACGTACTGTTTATTATGACCGTGAGGCTACTAAGACTGTATATGCGGTCTTGGATCTGTGTGGAGGACGGTTGAACTTCATTAGTAGAAGGGGTGGGAGTGAAGTACATTCAAAACCTCAGGTACAATAAAAATTGAAGTAAAAATAAAATGATGTCCCTGTACAAGATGGAAGCGATTGAAAGGAACAAAGCCATAAGTAAGTAAGTAAAGATTTTTTTAACAATTCTTGCGCTTACAATACTGGCTATTGGTTCTGAAGCTCGTGAGTTCAAATCCCGCAGTGGATTTTAGTGGGCGACAAAATCACTAGCATATTTTCATCCGAGAGGAAAGTAAAGTTGGGAGGTCCGTATCGTAGATTTATGGCTCCTAAAAGAATTCTATTGCTGATAGAGGGCTCCGGGAACAATTTGTCGTTCATTTCTCGTCTATTTCAATTTCCATTCTGAATCAACTCTACAATTGAAAATATTGACTGAATGTATGAATGAATGAATGAATGAATGAATGAATGAATGAATGAATGAATGAATGAATGAATGAATGAATGAATGAATGAATGAATGAATGAATGAATGAATGAATATGTATTAACTACGAGTTGGTTTTCATCAGGTAGTAGTTACAGATACTACATGGTTTTGAAGATGGCTGAACACAGAACTCATAGGCCTAAGCTCTTTGTGATTATTTTTAATACAAAAGTATTCGGAATATGTATTATATGTCTTCTTCGTGTTAAATTCTATCGTACCTGGTTAACATGTTTCGACCTGTTATGGGTCTTCTTCAGCACTGGTTGTTGCTGGTCTTGGCGCCTTGTCTGCAAAAACATCTCAACACACAAACAACACAAACAAATACAACCACACAGGCGTATACAAACTCAAATGTAACATCTGCAACAATTTCTACATAGGACAGACAGGCAGATCATTTCAAACAAGCTACAAAGAACACATCACAGCCATAAAGAAATTACAAAACACTTCCACATATGCAGAACACGTCACAAATGCTAACCACACCTACAGAGACATGGAAATTCTACACATCCAACCAAAAAGCCAGAAACTAAACACACTAGAACAATACGAAATATACAGACACACAAAAACACATCCAAATGGAATTCTCAACACACAACTAAATTTCAAACACACACACTCTTTGACTCCACATTACACTACACAAACACACCCCCACAGGAAACAAAACAAAAGGCGCCAAGACCAGCAACAACCAGTTCTGAAGAAGACCCATAACAGGTCGAAACAAGTTAACAAGGTACAATAGAATTTAACACGAGGAAGACATATAATACATATTCCGAAGTGATATAGTGTTAAAAGTTATGTAATCAAGATGTATACAAAAGTATTCATTTCCCATTGCTCTTTAAACTTGATATTTTCCGAACTACATTGTGTTGAATTCCACTACTAGACAGTGAATACAAATCCCCTTTGCTCTATCATGTGAATGATGCATTCCGGCTTGTGACGTATGTCACAATTGTCGCCCAGTTCTGCATGCCAGGTCTGGACTTAGAGGTTGATAGTTCTGTTAAAAAAAGGGGATAGAAATGTGAATGCTTGTATGATCAGGGGTGTTATAAAAGTGAAATAATGTGTTATCACAGTCTAGTATCTAAAGTCACGAAGCTTGAGTTGTAAGGGTGCTAGGAACAATAGACTGTGCCGATACTATTTCGCATTGTCTGTAATGAGGCGATATTAGCGATCCTAGTGGTTAGCAAATATCTATGGATGTAAATTTACTACGTATTGAGCTTCGTAACTGTATATACTAGATCAGTGATGTCAAAGCAAGCGCATTTTTCTAACCTTGACGACGTGCACGGGCAGCAAGCGCTAAGTATGGAAAGAGGAAGGGTTGTGTATATGAATAAGCAACCTGTTGGATTAAGAAAACAGTGGTGCACAAACTTCAAACGGAACGTGAAATTTTATGTCGTTATTTTTATATGGCTTCTTTCTGTTTAATATTATCTATATTTTCTGTAAAACAAAAGTACTAACACTGATTTCTTAATATTGCACTTGTGTTTTAAATCTTAATAACATAATAGAGAGTTAAGAAGGAATATTCACTTAAATTCCATAGTAGTATAATAGACCTATTATACTGTATTAACTGGATGAAACACATCATTCATAAAGAAAGTGATATTCCAAAGAAAGAGATTGAGTATGACATGATAAGTTGGAATTTATATTGATGGTATCTTTAGCCTTACAAAAGTAATCAATAAACTAATCAAAACAATATTACAGTACAAAGCAAAGTTACCTAAGTACTGTATCTGTTTTAAGTGTAACTAATATTACATAACAAAACACTTATCGCATTATGCTTTTAAGGTGATATTTGTGAGCAACTTCCTATCATCAGAATATTAAATTATTTTCTCGAAATCTGCTGAAGCTATAGAGCTGACATTTTACAACACATGGGCACGTATCTTTTGCTTATGTTGTAACAGTAGTTGCTTTGTTAATTCATTTCCTTACAAATATTTTCCATGCGAATATTTTCAAAATTTTGAATACACTATCTTCAGTAATACGTATATAGGTATATTAGATTTACGAAAACATTCTGTAAGGCTACTAAATAAATAGGCCTATAACTGAAAATTTCACTTTTCTATACGAAAAGTTGAGAAAATATTTCTTTTGAATAAAAAAATCAAACTTGTGAAAAATGAGCATTAAAATTAAAACTTACATTCTTATAATGCATTTATACTTCTCAGGAAAATCTAAAAATTAACATGGGGTGCAGTTTTAATAAGTTCTCTTCCCTTTATCCATTGAATCAGTGCTGGCCAACCCTGAATATAGCTCGACCAAGCGGCATACACCACCTCTTTCGTCTGTCTCTTTCCTTTCCGCTGTAAAGCGCTCAGGCTCTCCTGAGCTCTAAAGCGCGCGCTTGCTCCTGTGGGCATCAATTGACATACCTGTACTAAACTGTGGTGTTATAATGTGGGAATTAAATATTTTTTCATAGGGAAAAATTGGGAAAATTTAGTTACCTTACTGGGAATTGCTATTTAAAATGGCTACACTGATGGTTATTGTAATTTCCATGAGCAATCTACGCGTTTGACTTAAGGGGCTATGAATATCTTACTCTGCCGGCAAACAGCGTGCTTCCAGCCGCCACCCTCGGCCGGACAGTCACGGATGAACGTCTATTTGAAGACTCTGAATATCTGAAAATTTTGTGATTATAGCGATCGCCACAAATACCCAGCTCTGCCCATAAGTTGGCATAGCCTACAAGTTGCAAAATATTGTAACTATGGAGATTTTTTAGAAGACATCAACTTTATCGACCAGCAGGTAGAAATATGTAATGCCGACACTGCTGAAGTGTTATTCAGTAATGTGTTCACACGCCATCAGCTACCGTATTCCGTACGTGAGCGCAATGCATAAGCAGCGCGCCGGTCGCCTGGGTGTGGTCTGAGAACGGATGTGGACTCATTCACGTCTCTGCAGGACAATTAATCGCTCTTCTTCTCACGGACTGTCTTCACTATGGGGCTACTAGGTCCGAGAAGCTGCTGGCCTTGACGTCCACAATAAGACGAACCGTATTATTCATACAGTGATGGTAATACCTCTTCAAAACAGTTGTGATGCCGTCAGCCAGGCCAGAAGTGGCGAGTGAGTTCTGAGAAACTGCTCTCACTACTTGCTTGCAATTTCAAAATAAGGACTGGTGTAAAGTTTTTGGAGCAACAAATATCTTGGAGCAACAGTAATAAATATAAATGATACTCAGGAGGGAATTATTAAACGCAGAATAAATATGGGAAATGTCTATCCTGTAATTTCAACCCTCTTAGCCACAAACATTTTCCTAAGCACCTTATTCTCAAACACACTTAATCTCTGTTTCTCTCTCAAAATGAGAGTCCAAGTTTCACTACCGTACAGAACAACCGGTAATATAACTGTTTTATAAATCCTAACTTTCAGGATTTTTGGACAGCAGACTGGATGATAAAAGCTTCTCAACCGAATAATAACACGCGTTTCCCATATTTATTCTGTGTTTAATTTCCTCCCGAGTGTCATTTATATTTGTTACTATTGCTCCAAGATATTTGAATTTTTCCACCTCTTCGAAGGATAAATCTCCAAATTTATGTTTCCATTTCGTACAATATTCTGGTCACGAGACGTAATCATATACTTTGTCTTTCGGGGTTTACTTCCAAACCTATCTCTTTACTTGCTTCAAATAAAATTTTCGTGTTTTTCCTAGTCGTTTGTGGATTTTCTCCTAACATATTCACGTCATCCGCATAGACAAGAAGCTGATGTAACCCGTTCAATTCCAAACCCTGCCTGTTATCCAGAACTTTCCTAATAGCATATTCTAGAGCGAAGTTAAAAAGTAAAAATGATAGTGCATCTTCTTGCTTTAGCCAGCAGTGAATTGGAAAATCATGAGATAGAAACTGGCCTATAAGGACTTTGCTGTAATTTTCACTGAGACACTAATTAATTGAACTAGTTTCTTGGGGATAGCAAATTCAATACCGCCCCTGAGCACGAGTTCTACTCTTTCAGGGGCGAGCTAAAGTTTTTCTGTATATATTATATTTTATGTTACAATTATTAGCAAAATAAATATAAATAAGAATATTATATAAAACTTTTCTCTTAACCGAGTCATATGCCTTTTTGAAATCTATGAATAACTGATGTACTGGACCCTTATACTCCAATTTTTCTCCAATATCTGTCGAATACAAAAAATCTTATCAATAACCGGTCTATAAGTGTTCTGCTACGAATATTTAGAACCGAACAGAGCTCCGAGCGGCGGAATTGGCGTTACGCGGGAACCACTTCAGACCCGTATTTCAAGCGCTATGCGTCAGCTTGTATAATCTCGTATTTTTTTTTTACAATTCTTACGCTTACAATACTGGCTATTGGTTCTGAAGCTCGTGGGTTCAAATACCGCGGTGGGTTTTAGTGGGCAACAAAATCATTAGCATATTTTCGTCCGAGAGGAATGTGAAGCTGGGAGGTCCGTATCGTAGATTTACGGCAGGTAAAAGAATTGTATTGCTGATAGAGGGCTCCGAGAAAAAATGTATCGTCTCATTCATTTCTCGCACATTTCAATTTCCATTCTGAATCAACTCTACAATTGAAAATGTTGAATGAATGGATGAATAAATGAATGAATGAATTAATATTTATTATCTACGAGTTGATTTTCATCAGGTGGTAGTTACAGATACTACATAATTTTGAAGATAACTGAAAGTGAAGCCAAAACTAGTGAACTATGGTAAATTACAAACTCACATTCACATAAACACAAGAAAGTTGTTTCTATATTCATTCATTCATTCATTCATTCATTCATTCATTCATTCATTCATTCATTCATTCATTCATTCATATCGTTCTGCCCGAGGGCAGGTCTGTCACTAGAAACCCAACATTCTCCAGTCTTTCATATTTTCTGCCTTCCTCTTTGTCTCCTCATATGATCCATATATCTTAGTGTCGTCTATCATCTGACATTTTCTTCTGCATCGAACTCTTCTCCCGTTCACCATTCCTTCCAGTACATTCTTCAGTAGGCAGTTTCTTCTCAACCAGTAACCCACTCAATTCCTTTTCCTCCTTTTGTTCAGTTTCAGCATTATTATTTCTTCACCCATTCTTTCCAACACAGCTTCGTTTCTTACTCTGTCTATCCATTTCACACGCTCCATCCTTCTCCATATTCACATTTCAAATGATTCTAGTCGCTTCTCTTTACTTCGTCGTAATATCCATGTTTCTGTTAAGTGTCCTTAAATGCGACAGGCTCATGTCAGTAGATTTACTGGCATGTAAAAGAACTCCTGCGGGACAAAAATTCCAGTACATCCGGCGACGCTGATATAACCTCTGCAGTTGCGAGCGTCGTTAAATAAAAAATATAACATCCATGTTTCTGCTCATACAATGCCATACTCCACACAAAGCATTTCACTAGTCTCTTCCTTAGTTCTTTCTTCGGAAGTCCACAGAAGATGCGGGAACAACTTTAGACCCGTATTTCAAGCGCTATGCGCCAGCTTGTACAATCTCGTAAGCAACTGTTCATACTCTGTGTGTGTTTCCGTACGAATATCGCCGTACTATCATCTCGTCGTTTATCTGAACAGCCCCTTTACAGTAGCTGAAAGGGGGCGTTAACTACTATCATTACCAAGTGAGCAAATGGGCATGATCGCTTCGCATGGTTCTGTTGACTGACGCTGCAGTATCCATACCGTGTACAACTAACTCTTGTCGTGCAGGGCTCCGTAATGCTCGTGTTCGCGAATTTGGCCCGAGGGTTTGGGCGGCAAGATGGCGGTTGCTGGGCGAGGAAAGCACGTGGTATATCGTGCGATGCAGCTGACAGCCCTCCCGGCGCCTTGTTAGCGTTTCCGACGAATATCTCAACTCGCGGCCCGCGGGCACAAGCCGGCGCATCTTTTGTTTCTGCCGGGTGGTCGCGCTTTCGGCAGCGGATCTGACAGGCCGAGGTGCGAAGTGCCTTGGGCTCTGTACGAGGAGCAGCACACGCCAGTGTTACAGCCCTCAGCAGGCGTCCTGCATCCTCTTTCTGGTGGGCTCTGGTTTTGATTCTCCAACTACTGTCCTCCTTGACGCATCGTTAGCCAAAAGGCGTGAAATTTCTTCGTCGAAAATGCGGGTTCAGATCTCGGTAAATCCAAAGGGAATTTGTGGTTCACAAAAGCTGTGTGGGTGAAGGATATTTAGAAGTAATCCGCCATGGACACACCAGCTGGAGACTTAGGCCGGGAGCAAACGGAACCACTAGCCACCGGCACCTTCATCTACCTACCACCTATAGCTAAACCAGTAGTTTGGAAGTTGAGGAGGCCAAGACATAACTGCATTTTATATAGGGTGTACATAAAATTCACTGAAGATCCTCTTTCTTTGCAAACCTATCAATTAGGTCACAACATACTAATAAACTACTTACTTACTTACTTACTTACTTACTTACTGGCTTTTAAGGAACCCTGAGGATCATTACCGCCCTCACATAAGCCCGCCATTGATCCCTATCTTGAGCAAGATTAATCCAGTCTCTACCATCACATCCCACCTCCTCAAATCCATTTTAATGTTATCTTCCCATCTACGTCTCGGCCTCCCCAAAGGTCTTTTTCCCGCCGGCCTCCCAACTAATACTCTATATGCATTTCAGGATTCGCCCATACGTGCTACATGCCCTGCCCATCTCAAGCGTCTGGATTTAATGTTCCTAATTATATCAGGTGAAAAATACAATGCGTGCAGCTCTGCGATATTTATTAAAGAAATTAGTGACTTGTGTTTCTCAAAATTATTTAAGATGTGCCTACTTTTCGTTCTTTCAGTCGATAATTAGGTATGCCTTAATTTTCTGGGGAAATACTGTAAATGGTAACAAAATTGGGAGTGTCTTGATTTTGCAAAAGAAAGCCATTAGAATTCTATGTCAATCAAACTATCCTGAACACTGTCGACCTCTTTTCAAACAATCACAGATCTTAACTGTCATAAATTATATATATATATATATATATATATATATATATATATATATTATATATATATATATATATATATATATTATATATATACGACCTAGTCCTTTACACTCGACAAAATATAGATAGTTACTCATTAATAGCCAATATACATGATCATGAAATTACAAACAGTGAACAAATTAATATTCCATACTGTAGATTACATAAAACTAGTACAAATTTTTCTGTCACGGGGATGAAATTATATAATAAGCTTCCCAGTCAATATTATATGTTACCAACCAATAGTTTCAAAGCTAGATTTTATAATTGGCTTTTAATTAATCCTTTCTACTCTGTAGATGAGTTTCTTAACATAAATTCATACGAAATTGTTTTTTAATAAATGAAGTTATTTACATTAGTTGTTTTCATTAAATTTAGAGTTTCAAAATGTTTTGTTTTTCATTCTAATTAAACGTTAATGTTTTCAATTACATGTGTATTTTCAAATGTATGTATTTTTGTGACGAAGCCTATCACTGTATGTTTCATAGCTTAATAAATTGAATTGAATTGAATTGATATCTAGAAGTAGTCCGCCATGGACACACCAGCTGCAGACTTAGGCCGAACTCAAACGGAGCCACTAGCCATCGCCACCTTCATTTACCGCCTATGGCTAAACCAGTGGTGGATGGTGGGTTTGGAAGTTGAGAAGGCCAAGACGTTACTGTATTTTATATAGCCTGTACAGAAAATTCACTTGACGATCCTCTTTCTTTGCAAACCTATCAATAAGTTCACAACAAACTGAAAAACTACTACTAGAAAAAACTAGAGACAAATCTGCATTTAGAATAGTAATGGAAAATACCTGTTATTATTCGGTTAGAGAAGCCTTTATCATAAAATCTGCTCTCGAAAAAGCTGAAAGAAACAATTTATAAGATAGTTATATTATCGGTTTCAAAAAGGCATATGACTCGGTTAAGAGATAAGTTTTATATAATATTCTTATTAAATTTGGTATTCCCAAGAAACTAGTTCGGTTAATTAAAATGTGTCCAAGTGAAACTAAGTGTCCGTATAGGCTAGATTGTATCTGATGCTTTTCCAATTCAGTGCGGGCTAAAGCAGGGAGATGCACTATCATTTTTACTTTTTAACTTCGCTCTAGAATATGTCATTAGGAAAGTTCAGGATAACAGACAGGGTTTGGAGTTGAATCGGTTACATCAGCTGCTTGTCTATGCGGATGACGTGAATATGTTAGGAGAAAATCCACAAACGATTAGGAAAACACGGACATTTTACTTGAAGCAAGTAAAGAGATAGGTTTCGAAGCAAATCCCGAAAAGACAAAGTATATGATTATGTCTCGTGACCAGAATATTCTACGAAATAGAAATATAAAAATTGGAGATTTATCTTTCGAAGAGGTGGAAAAATTCAAATATCTTAGAGCAATAGTAACAAGTATAAATGACACTCGGGAGTAAATTAAACGCAGAATAAATATGGGAAATGTGTGTTTTTATTCGGTTGAGAAGCTTTTGTCATCTAGTCTGCTGTCAAAAACTGTGAAAGTTAGAATTTATAAAACAGTTATATTAACGATTGCTCTGTATGGTTGTGAAACTTGGACTCTCACTTTTAGAAAAGTACAGAGATTAAGGGTGTTTGAGAATAAGGTTCTTAGGAAAATATATGGGCTAAGAGGGATGAAGTTACAGGAGAATGGAGAAAGTTACACAACGCAGAATTGCATGCATAGTATTCTTCACTTGACATAATTAGGAACATTAAATCCAGACGTTTGAGAAGGGCAGGACATGTAGCACGTATGGGCGAATCCAGAAATGCATGTTAGGTGGGAGACCGGAGTGAAAAAGACCTTTAGGGAGGCCGAGACGTATATGGGAGGATAATATTAAAATGGATTTGAGAGAGGTGGGCTATGATGATAGAGACTGGATTAATCTTGTACAGGATAGGGACCGATGGCGGGCTTATGTGAGAGCGGTAATGAACCTTCCGGTTCCTTAGAAGCCAGTTGTATGTATGTTGTGATGGTCTAACATAAACTAAGTGTGAATCGAAGGATGAACTGTCAACCATTTATGCCTCGAAACAGAAAAGAATGGGGATCCTTATTGTAGAGCTTTAGAAGAATGGAAAAATTATATAATTTTTCCATTCCATTATTAACACACGACTAAGCATGTATCCTATATTCTTATTCTACTAAAGTGTGCTGATAAGCACGTCAGCTAAGACACTAATTTTGAGTCTATTAAAAAACCGACGCAACGATAACAGAACCAGAACTGAGTGGAGAAATGGTTAAATGAAAATTCTGGTAAAATTAGAATCGATGTATTTTCGGAAAGAATTTAACCCCGCATTCTATTTGTCCTTAATAAATCTCAAATTATAATATTTTAACTCTTATTATTTAAGTGTTAATTCAGTTAATAATCGAGTGAACGTGTTCAGTTCATTTTCGAAGCTAGTGCCCGATTTTAAACAACATACTGGAATCGCTACCTGTACTTATTTATTCATCACCCCGGGGCGCTTTCGCCCCTGTAGGTCTCCCGTTGTGGGGTAAGCTACCCTTCATCCAGCATGCGTGTATTTGTGCATGACGAGACAGAAGCTGCTGTCTGTATTCATTATAGCCTACTTAAGCTAATGTGACTTCATTTGTCTTCTTATGTAATGAGCTTGAAATTATTATGAATGAAGTCAGCTAAGCCGAGACTTGCCCTTGCCTTTATTAAGGAAATTGCAGGAAGAACTTTGACGTTCATATAAAAAACATCAATATACATGTACTATTTTATTACTGCCTCTATATATATGATTATTACGTGTTAAGCCTCTACACAATAAGTATTTTATTTTCTGATATTAAACTGACTCGAATTAGTAAAGCATTTCACTTTTAATGTCGTCACCATCTACTGGAATTTGTTTTTCTACGTCTGTTTCGGTCTCAGAAAGTTTTGACCGTTGAAACTGCTCAATAGGGCGGATCGAGGAAAAATATTTTGCAAGTCGATGGTCGGACTTCAATATTTATACTTCCAAATACTCATTTTTTAAAAGCAGCAGGACAATCGATGTGTCTCAGAGGCAAGGAGCTGGCCTCCTCATATAGGATTGCGTAAGTTTGATTGCTTGGAGTTTTTACCTGGTTGAATAGTTTACTGAGGTTTTCGCCAACTATAGTATGAATGTCCAGGAAATCCATGATTAAGGTTTAT
>JAJSOF020000027.1:106009808-106039808 GCA_025594305.2 Periplaneta americana
ATTAAGGGGGATGAAGTAACAGGAGAATGGAGAAAGTTACACAACGCATAACTACACGCATTGTATTCTTCACCTAACATAATTATACCTGGTAAGGTTTATCTTGTCTCAATAGCAATAAAATCAAGTCCCTTCAAATGAGGGTGGAAATTATAGGAGGGTTGCAAATTTTCAGGATTCCTTTCAAAATCTTGTTATTGTACAGGCTGCCGGAACTCAGTTTCTTGAAAGACAACCTCAGTGACGGAACTACACAGTACGAAGAGAGATATTTTGTTATTTTATTTTGTGCTACAGAATGTATCAACTAGTCCCTTCCGCCACTGAATGGATGGACGGCACCGCTCCACTCCCCCATCGCCATAACACAGACGAAGTAAGACATATCTCCTTTCTCTCGCTTTTCACAGTGAGACAAGATACATCACACAGCCTTTAGGAAGATTAAATCCAGACGTTTGAGATGGGCAGGGCACGTAGCACGTATGGGCGAATCCAGAATAAATGTATATAGAGTGTTAGTTGGGAGGCCGGAGAAAAGAAAACCTTTGGGGAGGCCGAGACGTAGATGCAGGATAATATTAAAATGGATTTGGGGGAGGTGGGTTATGATGGGTAGGGACTGGATTAATTTTGCTCGGGATAGGGACGAATGGCGGGCTTATGTGAGGGCGGTAATAAACCTCCAGGTTCTCTAAAAGCCAGTAAGTAAGTAAATAAGTAGGCCTAATTGCTATACGCGGATGGATAGACTGACAGACAGTAAAACAGACAACATGTCTAAAACTATATATATTTTTTTCGGTGTCATGGAAGTTGAAAAATATCTAAATGGAATTTTTATAGCATCTGAGTACTTCATGTAATAATAAAATAAAAATAAAGTCTTGTTCACTGCAGTACTAACAAACACGTAGACCCACATATAGATTTAATATTAAGCAGGAGTTGGTAGTCAAGTCCAGACCGGAATCTTTAATGTGGATAGAGCGGCAATCTGAACTCCGTGCAGATACTGTACGACCTTGCCCAAGATTAATTCCCTCTCGTCAAATATTCACCCCCCACGGTGGGAACAGGTGGGCGGCCAGAACGGACCGGTAGTTGAAGAGGTGACAACTCGGGACCACACCAGACAGACATCTGGGGGTGACATGTGCATCGGATCCGTCCAACAGGACGCGTGTCTGCCGAGTCTGGTGTAAAGGATATGACGTCATAGCTTGGTTTGCTCCCCACTACCTCAGCGCGAATTGTGAACTACCTCCTTTTCACACTCTTTATTAATGTCTTATTCTTCTCACGTTCTTCTTCTCCTCCAGAGACGTAACTATAGGTAGATGGACTGGCAAATGTCCAGGACCCAAGTTGAAGAGGGATCACTCACAGTTATTAATAATTACGCCTCGAATCCATTGTTTAGACGCTGGCCTTCTATGCCCAAGGTTGCGGGTTCGATCCCGGGCCAGGTCGATGGCATTTAAGTGTGCTTAAATGCGACAGGTTCATGTCAGTAGATTTACTGGCATGTAAAAGAACTCCTGCGGGACAAAATTCCGGCACATCCGGCGACGCTGATATAACCTCTGCAGTTGCGAGCGTCGTTAAATAAAACATAACATCTAACCATTGTTTAGACACGTTTATGCCTCATAAGAAACACCGATAAGGCATTACTCATGAGGCAACTAGGCCAGGAGATAATGGGTATGGTGGTCAGTTCCTTTCCTCCACTGTATGATCTATTCCATCTCAAATCGACCGAAATATAGAGTAAATTGACCTTACAATTTCTAAATACAATAAAACTTTTTTTTGTACGTAGAGAACTGTGATACAATGCTTTGTGCAAAGTTTGAGGCATCAGAACTTCATAGTGTTTAAATTAAAAATATTTAAATTTATCGTATTTTCATAAAATTAGCAACTTCAAACTGTTGTAGCTCCGAAACCCTTTCACCCAGTGATCAAAATCATGGTTTATTTTGATGCTGAGAAATTAAAGTTTATATTGAAGTATAAACAGATTTTCTTACTTCTTATAGAAATGGAGAAATTTAGATTTTTCTTCATTAAGACGCCTTTGCCAACGAAAAATATTTTTAAAATATATGGTTACATTCCGCATTGAAAGTACAAATAAACACATATTTTTTTACTGGTGCACTGTTGATAAGAAAGTATTGAAAATATCAAATAAAGAAAATAAATAGTACGCGCGTGAACTAACCAGCTGACTGTGAGGCGGGAGCTAGCCGAGGCAAGCAAGGCCAGGAGACAAACACGTGATGTTTCGTCTAGTAGCGCATAGCGGGCTAGCTTTATCACAAGTTTTAATAAACGCAGGAGTAAAATGACGCCCAACGCTCGCTTATCTTCAGCTCTCGGCCAGTACGTGCGGGACTGCGCCGTTCAAGTCTAGGTGTGTGAAAATAATTTATTTAATACCCTCGAAACTTATTGCCGAGCCACTAAGAAAACAATGTCGAACCCCTCTTAATAATGCTAGGTTTTTTCTCAATATTTTTTACATTTTTACAAATGGGCAAAAAGCCTAAAAGTAAGTAAAATCAGATTATCTGTCTCTCTGTATACAATAAAAACAAGGATTACTTCTTAACATAACCTACCAAATGTCAGCTTCAAAATGAGCTCTCGTTCAATGTTCTGCAGTAAATGGTTCCAGAGTTCTGAGCGCTGAAAGAGGCTTGATTTTTTTTTTTAAATACGCTAAAGTCGGTCAATAATACGAAAACCGTTTGACTTTCTGTAGTATATTTTTGAGAATGCACTCTCCTCAGCACCTTGTATGAATAGGAAAAAATTAGAGTATTTTACTGATCGATTTCATATGGAATAGCCCGTACTATACATCGCCGATTAGCTATATATTCCACTAATCAGACTTCAGATGCATACAAACAATAGTTCTTCCTCTGACACATATCGTCAAGTGAGATGTACTGCCTGATAATAGATGTACATATCAGCCAGAACCTCAATGAGAACTAAAATCTCTACAAATATGCAGAAACCCAGAAAAAAATTTGGGCCACCTGAATTTTTTCCAAGTTTCAGCTATAACACTGATCATGCACAGTATGTTTTCACTGGAACTTAGAAAATTCAAGTGGCCCAAATTTTGTTTCTAAGTCTGTACTTATCCCGTAGAAATACCAATATATGACCACCTGAATTTTTCCAAGTTTCAGCTATAACACTGATGATGCACAGTATGTTTTCACTGTAACTTAGAAAATTCAAGTGGCCCAAATTTTGTTTCTAAGTCTGTACTTATCCCATAGAAATACCAATATATGACACAAAAATTTGGAAATATAGCGCAAAAGAAATTAAATATTATCCAAAAGCTACTTAGAAAGTTTTTTTTATTTATCATTCATCAAAATTGTTTTCTGTGAATGTTAAAGCTACACAACGCAGAACTGCACGCATTGTATTCTTCACCTGACGTAATTAGGAACATTAAATCCAGACGTTTAAGATGGGCAGGACATGTAGCACGTATGGACGAATCAAGAAATGCATGTAGAGTGTTAGGTGGGAGGCCGGAAGGAAAAAGACCTTTTGGGAGGCCGAGACATAGATGAGAGGATAATATTAAAATGGATTTGAGGGAGGTGGGATATGATGACAGAGACTGGATTAATCTTGCTCAGGATAGGGACCAATGGCGGGCTTACGTGAGGGCAGCAATGAACCTGCGGGTTCCTTAAAAGCCATTTGTAAGTAAGTAAGTAAGGCTAATTTAAATCAAGTTTGTAAAAAGAGACTAGGATAAAAATATGACGTCATAGAAATCCGAACATTAATAATAATAATAATAATAATAATAATAATAATAATAATAATAATAATCTTGCATTCTTCACTTGACATAATTAGGTACATTAAGTCTAGACGTTTGAGATGGGCAAGGCATGTAGCACGTATGGACGAATCAAGAAATGCATGTAGAGTGTTAGGTGGGAGGCCGGAAGGAAAAAGACCTTTTGGGAGGCCGAGACATAGATGAGAGAATAATATTAAAATGGATTTGAGGGAGGTGGGATATGATGATAGAGAATGGATTAATCTTGCACAGGATAGGGACCAATGGCGGGCTTATGTGAGGTCGGCAATGAACCTCCGAGTTCCTTAAAAGCCAGTAAGTAAGTAAGTAATTAAGTAAGTAAGGCTAACTTTAAATCAAGTTCGTAAAAAGAGACCAGGATAAAAATATGACGTCATAGAAATCCGAACCCAAATAATAATTAATTATTTATTTATTTTATTTATTTCGAATATTAATGTGCAAAACAAGAGCACAAAGCCAATTACAGTTTAGAACAAAAAAGCAAAACAAAACAGAACAAATGATTATGAGAATGAATGACAGAAAATGGCTGAATGACAGAAAATGGCAATAATAATAATAATAATAATAATAATAATAATAATAATAATAATAATAATAATAATAATAATAATAATAATAAGTTAATAATAATAGTAATAGTAATAATAGAGGACAGAGGATGTGTGCCTGTGTGCCAGTAATGCTGGATAATCCAGTATTATTTTTTGTTCTGGTCGATGTACAGTTGCTTCTAATTCATAAAGCTATGACGTTTAGATATTTGAATCGTGCTTCAAACTCGTAGTTCTTACTGAAGTTACAGTATTCTGTGATGTATACCAAGGTCGAAATGGAATGTGAAGTTTTCCGTGACATTATACGGCTCGAAGAAGGTTTGAAACATGTGGAATGGAAAGTAATCAATCAACCTACATAATAATATCTGCACACGATATCCGGTGATATTAAACTGGGTGTGTATTGATCAAGTAAATACATTATAACTTACTGGTATTTTTACGATACACTTCAAAACATAGAAGTTTCATCCTTCATGAGTTCTGAATGATGCTTACCAAACTGAGGTCAAAATCGTGTTTTTCCGGAAAACGCAAAAACGTTCTACGACTTCGCGTTTAAATATTTTCAGTTTGATTTTTTTTTTTTTTTTCCATTTTAATAGATTTCAGTGATATAGACTAGAGTCGGCCTGAGTAGCGTAGTCGGTATAGCGCTGACCTGTACTTGAGGTTGCGGGTTCGATCCCGGCCCAGATCGATGGAGATCGATGGCATTTAAGGCATTTAAAGGGTTAGGTACAGCTTCTAGCAGTAACATTTGTGGAAATATTCAACATTTTTTCCTCCATTACTGTATCTTGTACAATAATGAAAATTGGTATGTGCAAAACACTGTCATGCTATTTGAAAAAAAATATATATTTTTAAGATAAAAAAAATTATTTATATATATATACATTTTTTTTTTCAGAATTCAAAATTCAGTTTACTGTGCAATGATGAAGCATTTGCCTCATAACTCATAAATTTGTTAACTTTTTTATGTTCTCTCTCTTTTATTTTATTGCTGAAACTCATGTTTACAATATCATGCTCTTTCAACTACATTCCTTAATAAATAACATGTATTTTTATTTTGTGTTAGAAGATAATACTAATATTTGACCATCTTTAAATGAATTTATTTTTTATCAGACAATCTATCAAAGGTAGAGAAGTGATCTTGGATCATATTGTAGATATGACATGCATAAATACATACAAAAAATTTCATTAGAGGATGTTGGATAGTTTTTGAGTTAGGGTAAACTAGGGTTTGTTGGACAGTCGGGCATGTTGGCAGTGAATTGGAAACGCATCTGACAGAAACTGGCCTATACGGACTCTGCTGTACGTTTCACTGAGGCACATTTTAATTAATGGAACTAGTTTCTTGGGAATACCAAATTCAATAAGAATATCGTATAAAACTTCCTTGCACTATATCAGGCTCTTGAAAACGGAACGAGTGCTCCTTTGCAGTGCAATTGCTTCCCCAGAGCGAGTTCGTCGTAGTGAAACTCCGCTGCATCGGTGCGGCGTCCGACTCTCACCGCGGACGGACGGACGGCTGACATTTGCGGCGCACGAAATGCCCGGCGCGGTGGCCACGTTCCCACAGAGCTCGCTCCCGAGATAATTGTTGTACTTGCGTGAGAGGGTGAACTAACAGAGCACTAACTGATACCTTTCAAACTGAAACTCACGTGCTGTATGTCCCGGCGTATTGTCATGTGATGCAATGCCTCTCTACGGCAAATTAATTTCATCTTGTTAAATGCACCAAGTCGCTCGATACTTAGCAGGTGCTACAGAATTCTGGGTAATGTCTGACAGCAATCAAGAGCCATATTAAAGGATGTCTGCACTAGAAATATTCTAATTTCTTCCACCGACCGTGCCTTAACTGTGCACAATACGGCCATACAAGGACAAACTGCGACAAGCCCAAGACTTGTTTTAAGTGCGGCAAGAATCCCGACCTTTGCAACCACAACCGCCTATCCCAGATTAGGTATTGCGCCACGTGCAACAGCGACACCCATTATACGGGCCAAGCTCGCTGTCCAAAATATCCAAGGACTAATCTCATAACCTCCACCGATCCCACGCATGTCCCCATAGACACCCACAAACCAATACCGCCACCTATACCCAAACCATCACAGTCCTTCTTCAAACCAACACTTCCCAAACCCGAATTGTCTTATGCGGATGCAGCTAAGACTATGACAACCAAGACGACCACTACAGACGATCCACAGACAGACAAAACAACCACGGAACAGCTGGTCGAGGGGTTCTACGTTCTGCTATGCAGAAAATAGAATCCTACATTGACCGGCAACTAAACAGACTACAGGACGAAATAGTGACATTCACTATTTCCTTACTCACTACAGACACAAACCCCACGAAACGACACACGACACTTGCCACAGCCAACCAGGCAGCCAGACGGCTTCTACGGAAACGAGTAGCCCACCACTTTGTTGGTAACAGGTTACGAGTCTCCCTAGCGCCACTACAAAAACGTGACTAGGACAGAACTGACCAGAGCACTGGACTCTCCACCTCTCATTAACATCTGCGGGGCATGGTGCTAACTTCACTTCATCCATTTCATTCACAATTCAACTGATAGCGTGTACATGTTCATATAATCATTCACAGGGGAAAATACACTACGGTTAGATGAGAGGGCAAACGGCTTATAGCTGGGTACCTCGATCTAAAGTTAGCGAATTGCATGTCGAGGAACCAATGGAGGCATGGGATGCTTACCCTGCCTGCCATTTTAAACATCATTCATTCTTTCTTCGTCCCCTTTCATTCGTTCGTTTCGGCAAATATTCTAATTGTGGTAGAATTTGTACAATGCTGTGAAGGAAAATAGGATAAATGTGCCTAATTCCGTGATACCCCTAATCTCGTGATAAAATTTCAATACGGATATCTCATCCGAAGTTTTACCGCTAGATGGCTGGAGCGTTCCATGCGGCGCAACATGTTATAGGGCTATGTTATGTCATATGCTACAATTGATTACGTTTTCTCGCTTCTTGGGTTTTCTGCGCGTGTCAAAATTATATTTACAATTATTTTGTACAACCTAGTATAATTTAATATAATTCAATATTTTCTTACCTCACAATTTAATTTAATTTACTATAAATAATAACGTACCATGTATTGTGGGTCCCTATCACCACGGCATGGCGCGTCCTCAGGTTGTGGATCGAGGAGACGGCCTCCAGATATGGAGGGTAGCTGCGAATATATTGAATAAGCAGTCGCGGACAGCCGATGAGGGGTGGTCCTCCAGCTTGGGGGTTGGGCGAAGGGCTAACAACCCATCACCGTAAAAAACAGCCTGTTACGAATCCTTCAAATAACACGTATGGGCGAATCCAGAAATGCATATAGAGTGTTAGTTGGGAGGCCAGAGGAAAAGGACCTTTAGGGAGGCCGAGACGTAAATGGAAAGATAATATTGAAATGGATTTGAGGGAGGTGAAATATGATGATAGAGACTGGATTAATCTTGCTCAGGATAGGGACCAATGGCGGGCTTATGTGAGGGCGGCAATGAACCTCCGGGTTCCTTAAAAGCCAGTCGTACCTGTCGTCTCGCTTCACTTACCTTTCTTCCCACCACAATCTGAACACACGCTCTCGCCATGAAACATAATACTAACAATACCATCCCATCGCACCTCTTCATACTCATCCTCTTTCACAATAGCCCTGCCAAGACTCTGGAACTCGCTACCTGCTAGCATCAGGGACTGTCGAAATAAAATTCAATTCAAACGCAAACTTACTAGGCACTTGGTCAGTAATTGAGACTCGTTCAGACATGGTTTCTTGTAAATAGTTCTTTTAATCTACCACAAAATATATCAATATCCGGTAATTTCATCACTATAGAATTTTGTTATTGTAGATTTAATTTGTAATTTAGTAAATACAAAAATATTCTTTGTTCTTAACTTCTATGATAAAATGTCTAGCTTTCATTAATCAGGTATTCTTGTCGTACTTTAATTTTTATTGTAATTGTAATTGTAAATTTAATATTAATTGTAATCTTATTGTTCATGTTATAGTTGTAATCCCTGGTAGAGGGGCAGAGAAGGCCTGACGGCCTTATCTCTACCAGGTTAAATAAATAAATCTAATCTAATCTAATCTAAGTAAGTATAAATAATAACGTAAACCTGTATAATATTGAGCGATTCCCGAGATGGGTGGGGAAATCTGCAGTATGCAGAATATAAATACGAGTAAATTGAATGTGCATGAACCTAAACGAGAACTCTGAGAACGAGGTGCACGAATAAAAAAATAGGAACTATGTCGAAGGTGAATATTGCCCTCTTTAATCATTAGTATTTAAGAACCGTACACTAAAAACAGGATATGCAGCCACCTATGTGTTTTTTATCGGGAAGGGACTATCGAGATTGAATTCCTTGTATATTTTCTGTAGTTGCAGAAAGATCAAATGCAATTTTTAATAGGATAATATAATATGATCGCAGTAGTATCACGATTAGTCGTGTGTTTTGTAGGTTAAGGACATGCAGTTTTGAATACTGTGTAGGATGAGTTTGAAAATTTGATGTTAAAACATGGTTTTAATAATTAGGTACAGTACATTAAAAACATTATTCACGAAATGGGTTCCACTACGGATCATCCTGGAAAATAAACATCCCAGTTTATCGAGAGTTTACTGCAGGCGTAAACTTCGGAGACTCCTACAACTACTGCATATAATCTAAGCTAACATAGCTCGCTGTCGAGGTTGCATATGTTTTGATTAATTTTTCTTTTTCCTCTTCCAAAATGAATCTGTAGTCAACAATCCCTTACTTGAAGTAGTTATTTTTATTTAATAGCTACCATTTTCGAGGCGCAATTTAATTACTTGTATTTTTTAAGGTTTAAAGCATATATTCAGAATATTTCGGGACCTGATTGAAGACAAAAAGCTTTTCCTGGTTTTACATATAGGAACATAACACCAATTTGCCATTTTTAGTTGTTTTTAAAAGTATTTAATATACTAATACACTACGTATATCCTCAATGTTTATATACCGAAAAACAAATGCACACGCAAAGCGCATCCCTCAAAGTACACGTGCGCTATCTGTTGGTGGTAGTTCAGGAAATCCCTATTGACTGCCGACTGCCATGGAGTCGTGCTTTCTGACTTTTAAGGTTTTTAAATATTAACAGATGCCAGGAGATGTCTTTTTCTCAATTATATTGACTACCCACCTTTTGAATAGAAGCAGTCGACTGCAGAAGCTTTTGTTCAGTGAAAGGTGGTTGACCAGTAAGGTTTTCTTTCTCTTGTGACCGCTCCTGAAGAAACATTTTATATTTGAGGTAAGAATTAATATAGCATTATAAAAATGATATTATATTACTGTAGATTATAGTTAGCTGAATCAATGTGTATGATTATTTAAACATTATGAGGCAATAACAATGCTACAGGAGCTTTCCCACTTTCGGATTTAATTTCATATTACTCCTTCCTAGCTCACTCGACCAGTGATGCCAACACTAAATTGTGAAAATTAATGTCTATGAAAGAAAATAGTTCGTGGAAATAATAATAGAAATTAGTTATAGAAAACATCAATTAATATTATAATAAAATAATAGAGCATATATTTAACTTAATTACTGCTGTTGTTACGAATATAAAATAATAAGAAATAATTGTGTTATAATTCAATTTATACAAATTTAATTTTATATTGAATTCAAGTTTCAGTTTATTTTGTTTATAATATATTAATATGTAATATGTATTCCTGTAGTTACACAAGTATTTGCTATGAAATTTGTCACTTAGGCCCTTTTTCTATGTTGCAATTTCTTCCTTAATCCATATTAAAACAATACACCATGACTTTAATGTGTTTTTCCAAATACACGTTTGTTTTCTGAGCAGTTAATGAGGATTATTTTAGTGTCACGGAATTAGGAAATCACTATCACGGAATTTGGATACCTGTCACTGTATAACAATGAAGAATCATATATTATACATCAAACTTGTGAAACTGTTGACACTGAATGCTGTAAAAACTGTAGCTAAAGGTCTAATTAACGTCATTTAGGCGTTATTTGAAAATTTTTATTACAATTTTTGCATAAATGTAGACTTTATTAAATATGTCACTCAATTAGGCAACGTAACCCTACAGACTGATGTAACATTCAACCGGGATTTTCTGTTTAAAAATGTCGTCATCATCATTATCATCATCGTGGCCTAAGCCCTCAGGATTGTCTGATAAAACGCATTTTAAAACTGCCCCAGTCAACTTTTTCTTGAACCGCAATGATTCTTTCATCACAGGTTTGTAATTAATTGCCAATGTAGGTAATATGTTCTTCAGTCCACCTAGGTGTGTTTCCTTACCATGTAGGCCTATTGAATTAAGTCCATACTTTATCTGTCATTATAAAAATTTCCAGTTCCATTATGATACATTCGCTTTTCTTCCTATTTCAATTTTCAATTAATATTGGTAATCTGCAATATTTTCTAAATATGTACTATGCAAATCGAAAAATAATGGCAGTAAAAGACTTGTACGGGGACATCATTTTATTTTTACTAATATTTCTAATATTAACTTAGCTATACCTTTGGATTAACGGTTGAGAACCGGAAACATCGTTTGCTACCCCCTTCCACGACTGGAGTTCGATGATACTACGTAAAATACAAACAAATCACTTTACTAGGTATAGGAGGGAAGAAAAGCAGTTCATCCATTTCCGTAAACTAGGAAATATCGCGATTTTGCGTTTTATCATTTTCATTAGCTTTTTGTTTAATCAAAATACATTACTGTATTAACAATAAATGTTTTTACTCACGAACTGAGCTATCCATTCGAACGTATTAATTATGCAGTGTATATTATACTGTCTACAGCACATTATCATAATATGGATATTTAAACACATTTTTGAAAACTGTGGCCGTTCATTTCGATACAGGCTTCAGTTCTTTTATGCATATTATCGCACTATAGACTATTGTACCTAATTCCAATTACCAGTTTCGCCTTTGTACTAGTAACTCATGTTGAAATAATTCTGTACCTACTCTAAAAAAGAGTACCTTACGTACTGTAAATTCAATCTTCACTTCTGCCCGATCAGAAAATATAAAATTACTCAGACATGCTATCTACTGTCCGTCCAAGTGGTTTTGTCACAGGGTCTTAGAAAGGGGGAAATCACGTGACAGTTAATTACATAACGAGGCCCTTTTAGTTCAGTTATTTTAAACAGTTGTATAATATTACGTAGACGTCCAATTCATAACAGAAATTAATGTTTTCAGAAAAGGGCTAAGACAGCTCAGTCACTAGCCTTTACAGAGAGACGAGCAGAAGCGGGTGGGGAAACCAGGATGCGAAATAGACAAACGGACGACAGTACCTGTGCGAAAATATAATTCAATATTGAAAGCTCTTTCGCCACTGGAAAACGCGAACATATTTCTGGAACGTACTATACTCAGTAACTCAGTACTGTTTACTATGACCATAAGCCGACTTTGACTTCATACGCGGTCTTGGTTCTGTGTGGAGGACAGTTGGAAGTTTACTAGTAGAGGGGATGGGAGTGAAGTACATTCAAAAACTCAGGTACAATAAAAATTGAAGTAAAAATAAAATTATGTCCCTGTATTTGGGCAAGAAACTATTATTGATTTCATGCTGAGAAATGCCTCTGAAAGAATCCAAACAAATAATCAGTTGAAACAAGGCTCGAACCCACTCCCGAGTGCTACCTGGGATAGGACAGCGTCTTATTCGTGAGAAATGTCGTGACACTCTTTTGTCACAACTCTCCACTGATTAGTTTGTTCCCATTCTAATGCGTTTTGTGTCATCATGTAGACCTACTAATTTTATGAGGTAACTGAGTTGTGATGATTACAAAGCGAATCCAGTTGCCTTCCTATTCAGAGACGTGTTAAACAAGAGACTCGACCACGAACTGCACAGTCATGGCGTTCTACGTTTTCTCTAACGAGCTATTCAAATTAATTACATTCTCTGCTCGTTGTAGAGAAACAAGCCTCAACAATCGAAGTTATAAAAACAATGCAGTCGTCCTCGGCAATCAACCAGTTAGCCGATACTTACGATGAACTTGTAACAATGGGGGAGACATTTACAGTTGCCCTTTGTCACTAATTTCCGCAAGTGAAATAATGTTGTTGCAGAATGAGAGGATCCTGGACAAAAATCACGTGCAAATCTAACTCAGTTCAAAATTTTCCAGCGTTGTCGCCTGTTAACATAATAGTACATTATGCAACGAGCCTATAATGATAGTAATTAAGACGCGAGTACGTTTGTTTATGAAACGAGCGCAAGCGAGTTTCATAATTTTCATACGAGCGTCTTAATTATCATTATAGGCAAGTTTCATACGACTTTTTATGCTCGACCATATTTCTAACTTGAAATTATTCAGAAGTATTCATTTCATTCGTATGTGACTGAAGATCGGAAATGACCTTGTGCATAGCTCGTAAATTGTGAGATGTGCGCAGACGCGAAAGTATTGATTTTTTCCGAGGAACGAATGTCATTGACCTTGATATAATCTAGAGAATAACATGAACTAATTTTGATATAACGTGGAAATTGATTTGGAATTGAAAACGAGATGACAAATTGAATTTATTTGAATATTATTTACAATTAACGCTAATTATTATAGTAACAGAACATAATCTTCTGCGACAGTATTGGATTTCCAGCCTCCGTGACGTTTCGCTCGTTGTCTTTCGATTGCATATCCGAGAATAATCGAAAACCTGAACTTTAATGAATAGGTGTACTTTAATGACATGCATTAAAGGACTGCTACCATGTGTATAATTACTACGTTTCGGCATGGTCGAGCATAAAATAAAATAAATAACAGCAAATAGTAAGCCTAAATCCAGCAACCAACCGATAAGCCAACGAAAGAAACTCCGCCCAAACAACCAACAAAACCATCATTCGACGAAACAATCGAGAAATCCATCAATCGATTAAATAGGAGACAAAAGTACAGACAAATCCATCAACCTCCTAAATCCAACAACCAACCGACAAGCCAATGAAAAATACTTCGCCAAAGTAACCAACAAAAACATCAATCGACGAAACAATCGAGAAATCCATCATTCGATTAAACAGGAGATAGGCTTAAAGCTATCAGTCGACAAAAGTACAGACAAATCCATCAATCTCCTTAATCCAACAATCAACCGACAACCCAACGAAAACTACTCCACCCAAGTAACCAACAAAAACATCAATCGACGAAACAATCGAGAAATCCATCACTCGATTAAACAGGAGACAAAGCTATCAGTCGACAAAAGTACAGACAAATCCATCAATCCCTAAATCCAGCAACCAACCGCCAAGCCAACGAAAACTACTCCACCCAAGTAACCAACAAAAACATCAATCGACGAAACGATCGAGAAATCCATCACTCGATTAAACAGGAGACAAAGCTATCAGTCGACAAAAGTACAGACAAATCCATCAATCCCCTAAAATCCAGCAACCAACCGCCAAGCCAACGAAAACTACTCCACCCAAGTAACCAACAAAAACATCAATCGACGAAACGATCGAGAAATCCATCACTCGATTAAACAGGAGACAAAGCTATCAGTCGACAAAAGTACAGACAAATCCATCAATCCCCTAAATCCAGCAACCAACCGACAAGCCAACGAAAACTACTCCACCCAAGTAACCAACAAAAACATCAATCGACGAAACAATCGAGAAATCCATCACTCAATTAAACAGGAGACAAAGCTATCAGTCGACAAAAGTACAGACAAATCCATCAATCCCCTAAATCCAGCAACCAACCGCCAAGCCAACGAAAACTTCTCCACCCAAGTAACCAACAAAAATATAAATCGACGAAACAATCGAGAAATCCATCACTCGATTAAACAGGAGACAAAGCTATCAGTCGACAAAAGTACAGACAAATCCATCAATCTCCTAAATCCAGCAACAAGCCACCGAAAAATACTCCACCCAAGTAACCAACAAAAACATCAATCGACGAAACAATCGAGAAATCCATCAATCGATTAAACAGGAGACAAATCCATCAGTCTCCTAAACCCAGCAACCAACCGACAAGTCAACGAAAGATATTCCGCCCAAACAATGAACAAAACCATCAATTGACGAAACAATCGACAAGTCCATCAATCGATTAAACAAGAGACATATCTATAAATCTCCTATATCGTGGTGATCTGCTTGTACTCTTTGTGCAAGAGCACAGTCTTCGCTACAGACGAGTACGTTGTTAAGTGATTGTTTATCGATTGTCATTTGGTATTTGGAATGTTGTGGTTGTAAATACACCTTGAATTTTGCGAATTTGAACAAAGTTTGTACAATTTCTGGGCTCATAAAAGGGCAATAAAATAATTTCCGTTTCTACAAGTGCTTCTAACATGATAGCCTATTTATACTAATATTGTTTTCACATAATATGTCGTCACATTTGTAAAACAAAATAGTTATACTCGAAATACGGAGATTTTAAAAAATAAAATGCATAGAAAATTAATTATATTGTGCATCTCTAAAACCCGAAGTGACGGAACATTTTGCTTGTTATTTTTTAATTCAGGAGGACGAAATTAGTAAGAATTTGTTAGTTTTATGTCTGGCACAAAATGACTGTTGACCAGTGAATAGATAATATAGACTAGAAGAATATATTGCCGAATAATTTCTGTCCTCTATTCATCTCAAAAACTTTTGTCACAAAAAAACTATGAACTTTTGCATCACCCAATATTTGAGTTGCTCGATCAAGCAATCATAATTAATACTGGACTACAACTACTGTAATAATAATAATAATAATAATAATAATAATAATAATAATAATAATAATAATAATAATAATGAGACCTTGAATCCAAATCTCCATGGGCCAGAAAGTTTGGTTTGACTCTCAATCCAAGAAAATCACAAGCAATCCTAGTGGGACATCAACGTTTATTATGCAACATTACTCCTGCTCCCCCAGTCAAGTTAAACGACACAATAATCCCTTTTTCTTCCTGTGTTAAAAAATCTTGGAGTTTACTTTGACACGCATTTAAACTGGAATTACCAAGTAACCCATATTATCAAAAAGTGCTTTCCATACTACATTCCTTAAACAGCATTTGAAAATTCCTTCCGCTATCACTCAAGAAAATAATAGTGGAAACACTAGTAATCCCCCACTTCGATTATTGTGATTCTCTACTGACCGACCTCAATGTCAACCAGTCGCAAAGATTACAACGAGTTCATATTTTTGTGTTCGCTTCGTCTGCAATGTCCGTCGCGCTGACCACATTACCCCATCCTTCCAAACACTAAACTGGCTACGGCTTAACGAACGTAGAAATTTTCATTCTCTTGTTCTCCTTTTCCAAGTCCTTCACACTTCTACATCTACCTACCTTGCCTCCCGTTTCAGTTACCTATCATCATATCATAATCTCTTCACACGCACGCAAAATAGCCTCATACTAGCCATACCAACACATAAGACATCATCGTATTCATCATCATACACAATCTCGCTCTCGCGCTTGTGGAATACCCTACCCAGTGACATCAGAGACTGTCGGAATTTAGTAGCGTTCAAAAGCAAACTTATTAAGCATTTTCTTACTGCGTAGAGTAGGTTTAATTTTTACTTAGTTAATAAAAAAAAAATTTTCTCTTCTTAATTTTTACAATGAACTGTCTAGCTTTTATTAGTCTGTTAATCTTTTAGTACTTTGATTTTTATTATACAGGGACATCATTTTATTTTTACTAACATTTCTGAGATTAACCTGGCTATACCTTTGAATCAACGGTTGCTATCCCCTTCCACGACTGGAGTTCGATGGCGTAATATACAAACAAATCACTTTACTAGGTATAGGAGGGAACAAAAGTAATTCATCCATTTACGCAAACTATGAAATATCACGCTTTTGAGTGTGATAATTTTCATTAGGTTTTTGTTTAATCAGAATACAGTACAATATTAACAATGAGTGTTTTTACTCACGAACTGAGCTGTCCATGTGGACGTATTCATTATGCAGTGTATATTATACTGTCTATAGCACATTAGCGTACACTATAGGGAATGAAGTTAAATTGAAAAATAATCATAATATGGATATTTAAACACATTTTTCAAAATGGTGGCGGTTCATTTCGATACAGGCTTCAGTTCTAATGTATGTAATCCCAATTACCAGTTTCGTCCTTCGTACTAGTAACTCATGTTGAATTAATTCTGTACCTACTCTGTAAAAGAGTACCTTACGTATTGTAAATTCAGTCTTCACTTCTGCTCGATCCGAAAAGATAAAATTACTCAGACATGCTATCTACTGTCCGTCCAAGTGGTTATGTCGCAGGGTCGTAGAAAGGATGGAAATCACGTGACAGTTGATTACTTAACGAGGCCCTTTTATTTAAGTTATTTTAAACAGTTGTATGGGTATAATATTACGTAGATGTCCAATTCCTAACAGAAATTAATGTTCTCAGAAAAGAGCTAAGACAGCCCAGCCACTAGCCTTTACAGAGAGAGAAAACCGGAATGCGACGTAGGCAAATGGACGACAGTACCTTTGCGAAAATGATGCAATATTGAAAGTTCTTTCGTCACTGGAAAACGCGAACATATTTTTGGAACGTACTGTAACGGTAAGGCTAGTATGACTGTATATGCGGTCTTGGATCTGTGTGGAAGACGGTTGAACTTCATTAGTAGAAGGGGTGGGAGTGAAGTACATTCAAAATCTCAGGTACAATAAAAATTGAAGTGAAAAAGTAAAATGATGTCCCTGTATTTGTAAATTCAATATTAATTGTAATTATAATTGTAATTGTATTCTTAATATTGTAGTTGTAATCCCCTGGTAGAGGAGATGAGAAGGCCTGATGGCCCTATCTCTACCAGGTAAAATAAATAAATAAATAAATAAATATTCCGACACAATTATAAATAATATCATTTTCTTTTTATTTAGTCTCTACAAGTTAGGTTTCAACTTCTTTTAGGCCACTATGCGTTTACTTTGTAAGATGATCTCAGTGTTTTACGTTGACTTCCAATGAATCAAACAAAAGGAATGCAGGCACACGTGTACTTCTGTGTTAACAAGTAAACACAACGTATGTTGTGGGAGAGGTCGGACATCTGCAAATTTCTTTCTCTGTTTCGGAACATGTGTGCGTAATAGTAGCTTTGTGAGATGTGTACACCTGAAGGACTAGGTGTATCAAGACGTTAAGACAAAGCGAGGTAATGCTGGAAAAATGCTCGGAGGAGACAAGAAAGACAGTTGGCACAGAAACCTCCAGAGTGGGGATTAGACAGAGGGGTGAAAGAGTTAATCCATGTTGTCCAAGCCTCTCAAAAGAAGAGCATTGTATATATGTTAAGAAAAAGAGTACCATCAAGTATAATGGTCTGCTGCCCTCAAATTGCTGCATTGCTACCACCATCCCGAGAGTCAGTGTGTCTTCAACTCAAGTAGACCCAGAGGATGTTAGGCGGTGTAGCCTAACCACGTAACGTTTAAGCATAAAGAATTTTGTGCGAGATCGTGCGTATTTGCTTGGTTTCCGCACAAAACCAACCCGCGGAAAGTCTAAAATACCACATTCAGTATTCCCAACGTAACACACATAACAATTTCCCTCTTCTTACCGCTTAAGCGCGACATTCATTTTACTGCTTTAGGCTTTTAACATATTATTTTTAGAGACGTTCAATATAGTAATAATTATAAATTGAAACTTACCACTGCAATTTCACCTAAATTGCACTCTTAATTATTGTTTTTAAATATTCGCAAAATTTAAGTAAACTCTACAACTCCACTAAAATTACTGCATTCGTGATGCAAGTAACATTAAGGAAGCCGTGAAAAAATCAACAAGATTCCAGACTCATCATAGACTGGGGGAAGACAGACGTATATCACGGCCTGCTGGAGTATAGTAAACACAGAAAACATTTTAAAGCAACAATGTTGAAGATAAATATTTTGGTGTTCCGAAGTTGGCGTCATTGAACAGAAACGAAGATGGAGATTTAATTGCAACTAATTAGAAATTCCTCTTTCAGGTATGTAATAAACGATCTTCGCACAAAATAATGTACGATACACGAGCGGTATGTTTTCTTTCAATTCTCGGAAATTAAAAAAGCTCAACTACGTTTCGCTTTTTCAAACTTTTCCTCGAACATGAAAACTTCAACATACCGCTCTTGTAACGCATATTACTATTATTGCACTGGACCTTAAAATTTAAATCGATTACCAAACAAGAAATAATTTTGTGAACGATAAGACATTGAGAGACGGAAAAACTGAGTTTGTGAGCTTTAAGTATCAGGTTACAACTACCAGACCGTCAATGTTACGCAACAAACCAATAAGGATACATTCGTTGGTATTTTCTGTACAATATCACCTCTCCAATGTCTCCCGTTTTTCTCGAATACGCATTCTAAAATTCAACTAAAATGCTACTTTCATGAAATCCCGTTCACAATAAATCACAAAGGTGTCAGACTTTTATGTTCAACTCACTGTCATGATTTACCTCTCAAAAGGGTCCTGTTTATTCTCACTGCACTCTTTACATGATGGACTTTGTGGAATTTTGGTTTGCCATTTCGCCTTACTTTACGAGGGACAGATGGATTGTCGTACTTCCAATTTAAAATTGCTTAAATTTTGTAGTTATTTTATGACGAATTATAGAATTGTTTTTTTCTTGGTTTTAGCCTATGTTATAAATTTTTATGTTGTTGGTACATTATTTTTTGTATTAGGCCCACTTCTTCTAGCTTTAAATATTATTCTTGCTTATTTATTTGTTTTTCTAGTTTCTTTAGGCCTACATATAAGTTTTTGATTGATTTCAATTATTTTATGTTAATAATTATGAATTTTATTTTCTTTCATCGTAAAAAATTATGAACTAATGTAAATTTGATTTGACAATTTTTATTTATTAGCGATAAAATTTATGACAGCATCCGCGGTTGTAAAATTAGTATAACTAAATATGTTTTGTTAAAATAGGCCTGCTTAAAAATTTTATTTTGAGTTTATTATTTTGTTTTTAGGTGAAATTTTAACCCTTTATTATAACTTTACTTATTTGAAGGTATGAAATCTTTACTTTTAAAGTAAAATTATATAATCTGTTATTTTAGGTATACATTTTTAGCATAGGTAGCATTAGTTAAGGTCTTTAAATTTAAAAAATTTCCAAAAAAGAAACTTAAAGTAGAACCAGTTTTAAAATATGTAACAAACCAAAGGCGAAATTAGGAAATACAAGACAGAGACAGGATATCCCTAAACAAATTCTGGAATATATACTTCATCGAAGGAGATCTATTGGTCTTGTCGGGCGAAGAGATGAGCTGATATGGAACCGTAAGAGACCACTTTGATTTTGTCAGGTCATTTTCGCTTAACTTCACTGTTTCAATCTCATATTTAGACCTATTTGTGACCTGCTGGAGTATAAATGAAGACTTTATGATCTTAGTCCATCAGTATAAATAAATGAATGAATGAATGAATGAATGAATGAATGGACAAATTGATAGGCAGATAAATAAATAAGTAGATAAATAAATAATTAGATAAATAAATAAGTAAGTAAATTAGTTAATAAATAAACGAATTAATTATCAGTGAGTAAATGAGTGAATAAATAAATAAATAAAAGAATAAATAAATAATTTAATTAACAACATAATAAATTATGATCCAAGGTTATACAAATCTATTTTGATAATAAATCCTGACCTAGATTATTTTGACTTTAATAAATTTAAGAAAAATGAGCAAATTATTTCATATTCATATCCCCTTTTGCTTTTTTCCTTTTCTTAATTACAATATAACTTACTATTTATTCATTCCAACTTATATTCTGTTCTTGACTTGATTCTCCATTTTTATCTTCATAATTATCCCAGTTTTGTTACAATTGCATTGCTTTTGTAATTTTATTGTACCTTTCTTATATCTTTAGCACAAAGTAGTTATTTATAGGAACCGCCCAAACACGTGCTTGGTCAAACGGATGTGCGCTATATCAATAATATGTATTTATTTTGTATTTTGTGTAGCAATAAAAAGTATCCTGAATCCTAAATACTAAATAAATAAATGAACAAATAAATAAATACATGAATAAACAAATGAATAAGAAAATGTATAAACGAATAAACAGATAAATAAATAAACAAATAAATAAGTAAATAAGTCAGTAAATGAATTAATAAATAAGTAAATGAATAAACAAATAAATAAACAGAGAAACAAATAAATAAGAAACTGAATCAACAAATAAATAAACAAAGAAACAAATAAATAAGGAAATGAATAAACAAATATATAAAGGAATAAATAAATATGTATGTATCGTCTACATAAAAAGTATATAAGTGAGTAAACAAATAAATTAGTAAATAAATAAATAATTTAGTAAGTAAATAATGAATAAGTAAATAGATAAATTAATGAATAAACAAATATAGGTATAAGATAGATAGATTAATTTAATGTCATCCAGCGATTTACAGCCATAGACAACGTCAGAGTAGATGCATAAAATACATGGCTACTACAATATGAATAAAATGTAAGAATAAAAAAATAAATATACAATCACCAGACATTCACAAAAACAGGTTAAAAGTTTTAAAAGAAAATAGTATAAAATCAGGTTAAAATGTCAATTACATAAGGGTAAAACAAATAGTATCTAAAAAGTAATATTGCTAAAATCATTGACACTGTAGATTGGATTTGCCATCAAAGTCCTTCTCACCATCCTTCTGAAAGTAAAATATGACGTGTTTCTTATATGCAATGGTAAAGAATTATAAAGTTTATAAGATATGGAAATAAAACTATTGCTTGTAGTACTATATTTGTACTTGGTGAAATATATATCAAGTCTGGAACGGGTAGAATAATTATGAATGGATGAACAAGTAGGATGATTATGCACATTACGCTTAACATACAGAAGGCAATCGAGAACAAACATTGACGGCAACGTAAGTATTCCTAGTTGTAAAAAAGTGGTTTACAATGAGTTCTAGAAGAGACACCACAAATAATTCTCACTGCTCTCTTTTGAAGGATAAACAACTTAGAAACCGAAGTATGGTTGCCCCACAAAAGCGTCCCGTAACTTAAGTGACTGTGAATATGGGCATAATAAACTGTAAGTAAAGAATTGTAACATAATGTTTGTCTGAGGATTCGTAACATGAAAACTCCTTTATTGATTTTGTTAACAAGATATTCTATGTATGTACTCCAGCCCAGACCGGCTTCGAGGTGAGAATAAATAAGCAAATAGCATATATGTAAATAAACAAATAAATGAAATAGTAAATAACTGCAGATGTAGGACCTAATTTAGTAATGCTGCTCACACGAGAAGGGAAAACATGGATATATTACAACAAGGGTTTTTGTCAGCTTGCCTATCGTCAGTAATGTGTACGGACATAGGTGAGGGTCTACTTGGCACTGGCAACGAGGTGTAGGCAGTGACCACGCGCCGAACACGCTTCTTTTCGCGGTCTTCAACCATCTGGAGACAGTTGGTTAGCGAGACCATTCGACCGGAACCCGGCCGCCAAAGAATAAGGTGAGGGGCTGCCTTAAATAAGCGATGGGTGGGAGGGCGCAAGAAGTGTACACTCGGGGCTCGACGCGCGCCTCGGCGGACGAACGCAGTTGTGTCGCGACGCCCGCTGCCGAGGACACACCTCTCGGCTTCTGCCAGTGACGTAACGGACGTCGCGAGGTGGATCCACGGAGATGCGATCGCAGTGTCTTCGGGCTGTGGACCCCGGAATCTGTTTTGCATGAGAGGGGACTGTACCTCCAGACTTCATCAAGCACCACCCACCGCCTTGGCTTTTGGCAACTGCCACTGCTGCCTGACGGAAGTCCCAACTGACGCGAACAGCAGGTCGCCCTTGAAGCCTTATTTACAAACCACCTGTAGCCTTAATTGTGTCGGACTGCGCATCAGCGCCATGTTCACGACGCATTTCGATTCGTGTTGATGACGTGGTGTAATTGTCGCCCCGTCTCCAACGGCTGGATGTCCGTCAGCTAAGACACGGCCCATGACGACAAGGTCTAAATTACTTAAGTCCAATATTCTGTGTATGGTCCAGACATATTGATCCAAGTGTTTGACACATGCACTTAAAAGGACGCTCATCCCAAAATCTCTTCTAAAAAAATTGGGGTAGACAGTATCGGAGACATAGCCGTAATTTTTATGCGTTAATACAGGCCTGCACAAACAGCGCTCAACGAGCGCGCGCGCTCCTTCAGAGCGGGAGAGCGGTGTTTATCGTTCACCGAAACGGAGAGGAAGATACGTCAGAATGACATAGACTTGCTATAGGTAGAGGAGAGGGAAACGACCACTCAGCTATCTAGTGTGTAGGCCAATTCTCAGTAACTGTTTCACGTTGCTTACCTACTGCTACAGTACAGTATGGAGGAATCTAAAAGACGGAACGTAACATTTAACATTTAACGATTTACAGCTCGAACTTATTGATCTTCAATGTGACCTAAGGGCTAAAGATCGTTTGAATAATACTACTAGCCTGGTTGAGTTTTACAAGACTAGACGTTAGCAATAATATCCACGACTACACACGCTGGCTGGCTATGTTTGGCTCAACATTTATATTTGTGAGCAACTGTTTTCTATAATCAACTTTAATAAAGGCAGACGTCGAACATCTGTAACTGATGTTTCATTACGATCAGTAGGCTACTGTTCCTTTCAGCTGCCAACAGCATAAAATTTCGTTTTGATGTACTGATAAATAAAAATATAACAAAATGATTTTGTACATTTAAGTAGCTATAGAATTTCTATTACTTCTGTAAAATAAATATTTCTTTATTAATTAATAATAGTCCAAAATAGTTTTGCAAACACTGAACGGGAATTCATTTCATAAGCACTAGTAATAGTACTTCCTTTTATGTTTATTTTATACGAGATCCATTCCTTCTTCCAGTCCACCCTTATACAGAGCGCAGCTAATATCTGCATTCCGCTCACGAGCTGTGAGCCGGCTGGAGAGCGCAAACCTTGTGCAGGCCTGCGTTAATACGTCGCTGATAGAATTGCTGTCAACGTAAACTTCAGCAGTGACAATCTCTGAAAACTCTGTACATCTTAATAATTATATTGTTCTGAGACTCCTGGGAGTAGTCATCTTGTATACATTGAGAGTAAACATTTCGGTTGCTATAGTAACCTTCGTGATCTATCATTTGCAATCCATTGCTGATACGCGTGTTCTCATTTTCGCTGCACTTATGCCTCAAGATTGTGAATTTTCTCTCTTCACTCAAATTCACTCGCAATTTGTTTTTCAATTTAATTTGTTGATTGTGGATTATTGCTGAATGGAGATTGTAGCCTGGTTCGTTACGAATCGTTTGACACCACTGCGAAAGTTCTATCGCTTCATATTCTAGAGTAATTAGTATTTAGTAGGGCCTATTTGTTGTTAATAGTTCACAAAAGTATATAAACTTAATAATTTAAAATTGATCTATATACGAATAGCAATTATGCACAGTAAATAGGCCTATACAAATTAATAGAGGAGAAGGTGGAAATATGGACTAGGAGTGGTAATATGGGCTACCTCGTTTTTTACTATATATGGTGTTGTTACCTAGCGAAAAAGCTCTAAAAGTACGTCTCGTGTCCATCAGTCTGCGCGCGCAAAGAGACAAACCAGTAGCCTTTGTGGTGTGGATATGGTGCGTCCTTTTTGTTTTTCATCAATTTCAAAGTTTTTGCAGACATGTAGTTTCAATATTATTGAAAGAAATATATTTCGTGTTTAGAAATCACGCTTGATGTGTTGCACTGATGAAGAATAGCTCTATCACATGGCATAAGAGTAATATTTATTTAGGACAACAATTGCCGACATAATCTTAGAAACCTTCATGAGTCGATGCTGCTAATATGGGCTACCTTCTTCTTCTTCTTTGGCACTACGGCCCTTGTAGTCTAGTCTTGGCCTCCCTTAGGATTTTGTTCCACTTCTGCCTAACCACAGCCAATATGGGTTACCGTTATGTGTCAAATATGAGATAGGTAGCCCATATTACCAGCACATTAACACGTCCCGTTTTTTCATTATCGTGATTTTCGTTATTTGTTACAGAATATTGTCATTGATGTGACACAGGTTTCCTACTTATGTTTCTTTGTTTTTTCCAATTTTATTTTCAAATTTTTGTGATAGCCCATATTTAGACCCTAGTAGACCTACCTGTCGAGGACCAGTTCGTCTTACTTTCAAAAAGTAATTATATGCAAATATCAATTGCAACTATTGACCTGTAAGACTGGATAAATTGTATATGAATAATTACTCTGTATGTCAATAAAGATTTTCAAGCAATATACCACACCATTTTCCATTATTATGAGGAAAACAAAATGGTAGCCCATATTTCCACCTTCTCCTCTAACTAATTTTTCTATCACATATTAGTGTTGGTTCAAACTAGCACTTATCCTGATTTTAGTGCATGTTTAAACCAATCGTACTAACTATGCGTATGCCACTGAGCTATATCAATGTTTATTATCAGAAATTAAGTGACCTAGATGACCGAGCGGGCTAGCGGCGTGTTAGAAGGCTGGCCTTGCATTCTGGAGGTCCGGGGTTCGAGCCCAAGGACCGGCAATCCTAACTGAGATTTTTCATGGTTTCTCAGTTATTTCCAGGCAAATGCCGGGATTGTACCTCTTGAAAGTCCGGCCATGGACGGCGACCCTTCCCTTAATCCTTTCATATGTGTGAGTGAATGCTGTGTAATGTCTTAAATGTTTGTGTTGTATCGGAGGCGGCCCTGGCATTGAGCTGATCCCTCGTCCGGGGAGGCCCTCCGTGTCCTTGTGTGGTCAAAAAAGTATGTATGTGATCCATAGATTAATTCCTCTCCCGACAGGTCGCGGCCCTGTAAGGCCCGGGTGGCGTGGGTCGTGAAAATGAACCTAAAAGGGAGAGGTTAAACTCAGGAAAGAAAGAAAGAAAAAGAAAGAAAGAAAGAAAGAAAGAAAGAAAGAAAGAAAGAAAGAAAGAAAGAAAGAAAGAAAGTGACCTAGATACATAAATTCAAATATTTGTTCAATAATTTCTCTTTAAATATTTGAACTTCAACTAAAAATGAAATACCTTCTAAATTTGACGATTTTGACTTTCAAAAACACTTGAACTTCTCGTGCGCTAGTTTCTCCGTGTTTTGTTGTCCATGTGCGTTTACCTTTCTTCTTTAGGACGTGGAGTAACGGTTAGCGCGTCTGGTCGCGAAACCAAGTGACCCGGGGTCGATTTCCGGTCGGAGCAAGTTACCTGGTTGAAGTTTTTCGGGGTTTTCCCTCAATCCAATATGAGCAAATTCTTATTCTTAACAGTTCTTTTATTCAAATTCAAATTCAAATTTATTCATAATTTACATTTGAAATGGTACATTTGAATAGATACCAAAAATGAGCATATGCTTATGCTCGGGTACAGTCCAGTAGTCTACATAAATTTTAGAGACATCAATAATATTGTTGATGATAGAAAGAATAGTAACAATAATAATAAAATAACAGTGACGGAGAAAATACAAAGATAGTAATACAAATTAATTAATTAATTAATTAATAATAATAAAACATAAATATTAACGATAATAAAATAACAACTAAGACTGATAAAATAAAATATAAAACCACTTAGCGAGAATTGACACAACTTATATAAGCATACTATAATAATCAGGAAAAAAAAAACGAACTCGAAAGTCAACAAAAAAGTTCGTTGTATCGCAGACGACTGCAACCGCCGTATTGATATTGTGTTATGCATTATTGGTAGGATGCTGGGTAACTTTCGGTGCTGGATCCCGGATTTATATCGCCGACATTATCACCTTCATATCATTCAGACGCTAAATACCATGAGATGTTGGTAAAGCGTCGTAAAATCTATACTAATAATAAATCTGTACCCGAAATTTTTCTGATAGACTAATTTTCGATTTTCCGAAAATAATTGATCCTAACACATATAATTAACCACCCTGAAACTGAAAATCGCTTTTTTGAAATTTTTGTTTGTATGTCTGTCTGTCTGTCTGTCTGTCTGTCTGTCTGGATGTTTGTTACCTTTTCACGTGATAATGGCTGAACCGATTTATATGAAAATTGGGATATAAATTAAGTTCGCTGTAACTTAGAATTTAGGCTATATGGCATTCAAAATATTTTATTTAAAAGGGGGGTTATAAGGGGGCTTGAATTAAATAAATCGAAATATCTCCCTTTTTATTAATTTTCATGAAAAATATTACATAACTAAAGTTTCTTTAAAAATTATTTCCGATAAGTTTTATTCCACGCAAAATTTTGATAGGACTGATATTTAATGAGATAAATGAGTTTTAAAATTACAATAACGCCATCTAAGGCGGTGTAATGAAATAAAAAACAAATGACTTCGTCTATAAGGGGCCTTGGACAACAATCGAAAGCTATGAAACATAGCCTACAGAGAATGCTTCTGTGTTTGTATGAAGTAATATCGGAAGATAAATTAACCGATTTGAATAATTAATTATTAATTCACCATTGGAAAGTGTAGTTTCTCTAGATGGACATAATGCTATAATGTTATTACAGTAACTTCTGAGTGAATCGAGTACAGGTAAGATTAAAATAGCTTTTTATGCAAAGAAAACTTGATAGGCATTCGTTTCCTGTATTTCCTAAAATATTTTTTATGACCAAATGAGTGGTCTCTGGAACAAAATGATCGCATTTTAATTTTGTTAATACAATTTAAGTAACATAATAAATGATTTATCCTTCTATCAAACAGGAATGTTCCCTGGATCAAATGTCCTATTTTAATTATGTAATTACTTTATATTTATTTCTAACGGGTGCAGCGGAGCTCACGAGTACGGCTAGTAACCTACTAAAATAAAATAAAATAAAAGGGCTATTCCATATGAAATCGATCAGTAAAAAACCTCGCATTTTTTTATACTCTAATTTTTCCCTACTTATACAAGGTGCTGAGGGGAGTGCATTTTCAAAAATATACTATCGTAAGTCAAACGATTTTCGTATTATTGAGCGACATATTTAGCGTATTTTATAAAAACAAGCCTCTTTCAGCACTCAAAACTCTGGAACCATTTACTGCAGAACATTGAACGGGAGCTCATTTTGAAGCTGACATTTGGTAGGTTAAGTTAAGAAGTAATCCTTATTTTTATTGTACACAGAGAGATAGAAAATCTGATTTTACTTGTTTTTAGGCTTTTGTAAAAATGTAAAAAAATACTGAGAAAAAAACCTTGCATTATTAAGAGGGATTCGGCATTGTTTGCTTAGTGGTACGGCAATAAGTTTCGAGAGTATTAAACAGATTATTTTCACACGCCTAGACATGAACGACGCAATGGCCGAGAGCTGTAGATAAACGAGCATTGGGCGTCATTTTTCTCCTGTGTTTATTAAAACTTGTGATAAAGCTAGCCCAGCCATGACTGCTAGACGACAAATCACGTGTTTATGTCTCCTGGCCTTGGTTGTCTCGGCTATCTCCCGCCTCACAGTCAGCTGGTTAGTTCACGCGCGTACTATTTATTTTCTTTATTTGATATTTTCAATACTTTCTTATCAACGTACCAGCAGTAAAAAAATATGTGTTTATTTGTACTTTCAATGCGGAATCTAACCATATATTTAAAAATATTTTTTCGTTGCCAAAGGCGTCGTAGTGAAGAAAAATCTAAATTTCTCCATTTCCATAAAAGTAATAAAAACTGTTTACATGTCAATATAAACTTTAACTTCTCAGCATCAAAATAAACCATGATTTTGATGATTGGGTGAAAGGGTTTCGGAGCCACAACAGTTTAAAGTTGCTAATTTTATGAAAATACGATAAATTTAAATATTATTAATTTAAACACTATTAAGTTCTGATGCCTCAAACTTTGCACAAAGCATTGTATCACAGTTGTCTACGGACAGAAAAAGTTTCATTGTATTTAAAAATTGCAAGGTCAATTTTCTCTATATTTCGGTCGATTTGAGATGGAATAGCCCAAAAGGATGTTGCTAGGCGACACAAACTTGTCATTTAGCGCTTTTCTAGAATAAAAGCCATAAAAGTCGTCCCAGAACTCGCTTCCAGGTTGTGGAGATCCCAAGTAGTAACTCGTGTAGGTACTCCAGACAGGAGCACGGTATCGCGGCGTTATCAGAGCGACGGATCTGCGACCCCGCCTCCTATTGGCTGGGCCGCCACATCGCGCACCAATTACTGTGGGCGCGGTCACTGGAGCGTGACACGGCGACGATCACGCCTGCCCAATCGAAGTCGAGAACCAGCCGCTCCTAATTTACGTGTGTGAGCGGTTTTATGCGGCTGTCGATCGATGGATGAACATTGCGCCGTGCGCCGGCCCACAGAAAATGGCAGACGGGCGACCACATAGCAGTAATGGTATAAAAATGTCTGTGGGTACACCGTCGATACGCACAGGATGCTGGGAACAGAGCTCCTTGGCCAGGGCACTGGGACACAATGTGGTTAGCACCACTGTCAACCGCCTTATATCCCAGGATAGACTTGATCTGCTGCATGGAAGGATGGCTGCTGAGAAAAATAATTTTTCTTATATCCTCAAGGAGATTTTCTCTCCTTCGCAGTTGATGACGGGGATGAAGAACTACGGCCAAATTGTCATTAGTCCCTCATCATAGCCTACGTAATGTTTCGACTATGAATGAGGACATCACTAGATATGCCACTAAGGACGTTATTCATAGACATTTTTAGCGCGAGTTTCCGGTGGATGATCAGCGTTTTTCGTATTCATAAACCAGTGTTAGCGATAGGATATGATATGAATTCTGTACTAGTAACCAGTGGATAGCCGGGGCTAGCTTAGTACGCTCGTAGCGCGTGCTGCGAGATGTCTATGAATAGCACCCTAAGCGTTCAGCCGTATATCGGCAGAATATTGAACTAAATGTCTTACGTCATTCTTGATATTCCCAGAGAGCATGTAACAACAGGCCTGCCAAATTGAATCCCTGATTACGAAAACACCTTAAATCACAGAAAACAAATTCTCAGAAAACTTGAAGAAACATATCGGCTAAATAAATTGATACAAAAAGTTACAAAAAAAGTAACTGATTATAGAATGCAGTGTTTCACATAATATCCCAAAAGTTGAAATAAAAAATGGAATTGAAAATGTAAAATAGATAGATAGATAGATAGATAGATAGATAGATAGATAGATAGATAGATAGATAGATAGATAGATAGATAGATAGATAGATA
>JAJSOF020000027.1:106044808-106157308 GCA_025594305.2 Periplaneta americana
AATTAATTTCAATTCGTTTTCAACTACTCATAGGCCTATGATTTTTTAGCCTAACTGAAATTTTTACTATGATGTAAGTATACTACCATTAAGAAAAATTACATCATTATACAAATTATTATAGCCTATATTTTTTTAATTCTTCCGAAATCCTACTGAGATATACATGTGAACTTTCATACAGTATAGACTGAGGGAGGTGTAGAAAAAGCTTTATTCAGACAGTTCAAAATTTATGGAAGGAGATAGGTTTTCAACAGGGGCAAAGGTGCAAAAAAAAAAAAAAAACCAAAACTCGGGAATCAGAGAATTCAACAGCAGAGACTGTAGGAGTTTTAAAGTGCGCATACCTTTAAAAATTGTTTCTAGGGAGCGCAAGTATTACTATTTTTAATGTTTAATTTTATTATTAGTATTAGAGCTGACCGTTGAGTTTCAAGTAATTTACGTTGGTCGTGGGTATCAGGATACTATAACGCCTACATTTCAAAACTCTGGTCACTGCTTCCCTGGTGCAAGGTGAGAGGTTAGACATACTTTTTCTCACATATTAGTACAGCCTTCTGCTATCTCTCTTTCACATCACCGCAAACTGTCACGTAGCACGGAGGCAGAGGTATAATAAAAGGTCAGGACAGGTTATAAGGCCTTGGAGTTCCGAGCATTGGACTTTATGGTCTCGTCTGCTGATGGAATCTTGCCTTTGACAGGCGAGATAGGATAGCCCACCAGTCAGCGTCGGGTTCACGAATGTCATTTAATGGACATCCGATCAATTTGGAGAATCATAGAATCATAGAATTTATCATAGAATGATAATCAATTTGGTTTCAGAAAAATTTGTGCACTGATGATGCTATTATGGCAGTTACCTCAAAAATAATTCAACAATTAGATGTAGGAAATAAATATCTATGAATTTTTCTAGACTTACAAAAAGCTTTCGATACGGTCAATCACAGTATACTTTTGAATAAAATGGATAGATTAGGAATTAATGGAATTGCTTTAAAATTATTTAAATCTTACTTAAGTAACAGAACTCAAGCAACTAAAATAAATGATCACCTTAGTAAATCACATAACATTGATATAGGTGTACCTCAGGGGACGATTTTAGGTCCTGTTTTGTTTTTAATATATATCAACGATTTACTTAAAATTGACATTGAGAAATATTCTGGTACTCTGTATTCTTATGCTGATGATACTGTGGTTATATTTAGCGGTTCGAGTTGGAATGAAACTTATCAAAATTCTAACAGTGGTATTAATATTATTAAAGAATGGCTGGATGCTCACTTACTTTCTTTGAACGTTTCTAAAACAAAATTAGTACCATTTTCATTAACATCACATGGCCTTGAGCAACTAGAAATAAATAATAATATAAGTATAACTATACATGATTGTAACCTACCTACTTGCTCATGTAACGCTTTGAGTATATCCCCACAAGTTAAATATTTAGGCATTATTATTGACCAACATTTAAAATGGGACAAGCATATCTCCTTCCTGTGTAACAGATTGCGTAAAACAATCCACAAATTTTCCATTCTACGCTCTTATTTACCTGTTTATGTTCTGCGTACTGCGTACTTAGCTCTGTTTCAATCAATAATTCAGTATGGTATTTTAGGTTGGGGAGGAATGGCAAAATCGACTCTCCGTCCTTTAAATCTGCTCCAAAAAGAATTATCAAAATTTGTCTATATAAACCTTTTGATTACCCAACAAAATTAATTTTTCAGGAATTTGGCGTATCAAATCTAGAACAAATTTATAAACAAAAATTGCTGATTTACTTCCATAAAAACCACAATAAATTTAAATTTGATCCTCATGAATACCAGACGAGACAAAACTACAGTTTCTTTCTAAATACTCCCAAATGCCACACAACTGCTGGATTAAAACACAGCAGAAATTTTGGACCCAAAATATATAATACATTAATTAGAGCTTACTCAGTGCTAAGTACACTTAACACACATAGATTTAAGAAACAAATCAGATTAATTATTTAATTGTTTAAGTTAATTGAGTTAAAAATTGTTACTCTAATATTTATGTACTTTTGTATTTTCAATTTGTATATAGACCCTGTTATTACATGCTGTATGTATTTTACCATTTATTAATGTTATTGTGCTCAATGAACTCTCGTAATTTTGTGATATATTTTGTATAACTGATCTGAACTGCGCCCGAGCACGAGCTTCTGCTCTTTCGGGCTGCAATGCCTAATGTAGCTCAAGTGTATAGTATTAATAAATATTATTATAGTATTAATAAATATTATTATTATTATTATTATTATTATTATTATTATTATTATTATTATTATTATCTCTTCTCTTCTCTTAAGGGTTAGGTACACCTTACAGCAGTAACATTTTGGAAACATTCAATATTTTTTCCTCTATTACCGTATCTTGTACAATAATGAAAATTGGTATGTATAAAACACTGTCTTTGTGCTATATGAAAAAAATATATTTTTGCGATTTAAAAAATATTTATATAAAAAGGTAAAGGTATCCCCGTGACATGCCATGAAGGCACTTGGGGGCATGGAGGTAGAGCCCCATGCTTTCCATGACCTCGGCACTAGAATGAGGTGGTGTGGTCGGACCACGCTCTGACCGCCTTTTACCCCGGGAAAGACCCGGTACTCAATTTTATAGAAGGCTGAGTGAACCTTGGGGCCGTTCTGAAAGTTTGGCAACGAGAAAAAAATCCTGTCACCACCTGGGATCGAACCCCGGACCTTCCAGTCCGTAGCCAGCTGCTCTGCCAACTGAGCTACCCGGACATTTTTTTTTTTCAAAATTTAAAATTATGGCAGTTTTCTGTGCACTGATGAAGCGTTGCCCTCATAACTCATAAACATGTGAACTTTTTCATGTTCTCTCGCTTTTATTTTGTTGCTGAAACTTATATTTACAATATCATGCTCTTTCAACTACATTCCTTAATAAATATTATTTTTTTTTATTTTGTGTTTGAAGAAAATACTGATATTTGACCGTTTTTTAAATGAATTTATTTTTTTATCAGACAATCTACCAAAAGTAGAGAAGTGATCTTGCATCATATTGTAGATATGACATGCATAAATACACACAAAACATTTCATCACAGAATGTTGGATAGGTTTTGAGTTATATGGGAAACGCTTCATCACTGCACAATGAACTGAATTTTGAAAAAAAAAAAAAGGTAAATAATTTTTTTAAATCATAAAAATATTTTTTTTTTCATATAGCAGAAGGACAGTATTTTACACATACTAATTTTCATTATTGAACAAGAAACAGTAGGGCTAATGGAGGAAAAAATGTTTAATATTTCCAAGATTTTACTCTGTAAGCTGTACCTCACCTCTTAAGTAAACTCCAACTACGATGTAAATAGCCTATAAGATCACTTTATTTGTTGCCCGCTAAGTATATCCCTTCATAGAACATCCTCTTACTCCTCATCTTTTACAGTCTCCACCTCGCGACAATGTAATTCCTTGTCACAAAGTATTAGGGACTCAAGACAAACACTTTTAAGAATAGCTTAAAGGATAACCTTCTTAACAATTCATTCTAATTATACTGACTTTAACGGTCACTGTCTCCATGGTAACTTCGTATTTTAGACATTCATTCTAATAACGCTAAATATTAATAATAATTACTCTCATTATAATTTCTTCCTATTATCTAGTATTAGGTCTATTTTAAATACAGGGTGTTTCTAAATTCAGTACTCAAACTTCTACAATAACTGTTCAAAAGTTCGGCCTCCTGCGTCAATACAAACTCTGCAACGACGTGTCATTGCCTGTCGTACACGTTCAAAGACTCCAGACTTGTGCTGTAGACCACCAGCAGCTGCAAACACCCGAGCGACGAGCTCTTTTTTCGATTCAATTGGAGTCTCATACACCAGACTATTCAAGTGGGGTGAGGTCGGGAGAACGAGCAGGCCACCGGCTTCGAAAGCCTAACATCTGGAGGATCTTCATACTAATCACAGTTACCCTTTACTGGTTGGATGATCGTTCGTCTCTGCTGAGATAGACTATGTGAACGTGAGGTCAGCGGCTTTTGCCCTATATGGGCTATCGCGCCACGGATTTGTGGATAATAAATCATGATGATTGATGAGAAGTGTTCGAGGATTCGCTACAAGGTTGTCTGACATTATCTTTCCAATTAAAAAATCCCGAGAAAAATTCGAACCAGGTAATCAGTCTAGTTTGGAATCAAACCCACATTCCAGCACAATCTTGGATCTCAAGTTCAAATCCTACCTCTTAGCTACGCCGGTATATTTATTCTTTATTTATTCTTCACACACTGAAATCATGAAGTGGTTGTTTGCATCTCTGCAGTCTAAGCAATGCTCTTATTTTGCGTTTGATAATGAAGGTAGTTTCACTCTATTGGACAACTAGCAGCCCGCCTTGTGTGCCTTCTAAATGGTCTTTAGCCTCGACGGCGGTGTTGTGAAACGGAACAGAATTGTTGCCACCTTACGGGTCGCGTGCCGATCCTCTGACCCCTCCAAGAGGTCGCGTTTCACAGGAAGTACCTTGGAAGCCCTGCGCTGGCTAAGAGTGTCTCCACTTTCGTAATTTCCGTTCACAATCGAGCCTCCTCCTGATCGAATTCCAAACTGAATCATCCGGCCTACATCGAACAGATTACGTTCATCCCTCTTGCTCTTTCCATGTTGTAATGCAAATTTTATTTATTTATTTATTTATTTACTTATTTATTTATTTACTTATTTATTTATTTATTTATTTATTTATTTATTTATTTACCTATCTTTTCAAATGCTGCATTATAACTCTATTATTATTATTATTATTATTATTATTATTATTATTATTATTATTAATATTATTATTATTATTATTATTATTGCTATTATTATTGCTATTATTATTACTGTTGTTATTATTGATTATATTAGGAGAAAATCCACAAACGATTAGGCAAAACACGGAATTTTTACTTGAAGCAAATTAGATTTGGAAGTAAACCCCGAAAAGACAAAGTATATGATTATGTCTCGTGACCAGAATATTGTACGAAATGGAAACACAAAAATTGCAGATTTATCCTTCGAAGAGGTGGTAAAAGGTAAAAAAGGTAAAGGTATCCCCGTAACATGCCATGAAGGCACTTGGGGGCATGGAGGTAGAGCACCATGCTTTCCATGACCTCGGCACTAGAATGAGGTGGTGTGGTCGGCACCACGCTCTGACTGCCTTTACCCCGGGAAGGACCCGGTACTCAATTTTATAGGAGGCTGAGTGAACCTCGGGGCCGTTCTGAAAGTTTGGCAACAAGAAAAATCCTGTCACCACCTGGGATCGAACCCCGGACCTTCCAGTCGAAGAGGTGGTAAATTCAAATATTTTGGAGCAACATTAACAAATATAAATGACACTCGGGAGGAAATCAAAAGCAGAATAAATTTGGTAAATGCCTTTATTATTCGGTTGAGAAGCTTTTGTCGTCTAGTTTGCCCGCCAAAAAATCATAAAGTTAGAGTTTATAAAACAGTTATATTACCGGTTCTGTATGGTTGTGAAACTTGGACTCTCACTTTGAGAGAGAAACAGAGATTAAGGGTGTTTGAGAATAAGGTTCTTAGAAAAATATTTGGAGCTCAGAGGGAAGAAGTTACAGGAGAATGGAGAAAGTTACACAACGCAGAACTGCACACATTGTATTCTTCACCTGGAAAAATTAGGAATATTAAATCCAGACGTTTGAGATGGGCAGTGCATGTAGCACGTATGAGCGAATCCAGAAATGCATAGGCTATAGGGTGTTAGTTGGGAGGCTGGAAGGAAAAAGACTTTGGGGAGGCCGAGACGTAGATGGGAGGATAATATAAAATGTTTTTTTTGAGGGAGATGGGATATGATGTTAGAGACTGGATTAATCTTGTACAGGATAGGGACCGATGGCGGGCTTACAGTATGTGAGGTCGACAATGAACCTACGGGTTCCTTAAAAGCCATTTGTAAGTAAGTAAGTAAATTGTTATTATTATTATTATTATTATTATTATTATTATTATTATTATCATCATTGCCATTTTCTATTTCATTGCCATTTTCTATCATTCATTCTCATCATCGTTTGTTGTTTTGTTCTGTTTTGTATCGTGCTGAACTGTAATTGGCCTTGTGCTGTTGTTTTGCACGTTAATATTCTAAATAAATAAATAAATAAATAAATTATTATTATTATTGTTATTATTATTATTAGAATTTATAAAACAGTTATATTACCGGTTCTTCTGTATGGTTGTGAAACTTGGACTCTCACTCTGAGAGAGGAACATAGGTTAAGGGTGTTTGAGAATAAGGTGCTTAGGAAAATGTTTGGGGCTAAGCGGGATGAAGTTACAGGAGAATGGAGAAAGTTACACAACGCAGAACTGCACACATTGTATTCTTCACCTGACATAATTAGGAACATTAAATCCAGAAGTTTGAGATGGGCAGAGCATGTAGCACGTATGGGCGAATCCAGGAATGCATATAGAGTGTTAGTTGGGAGACCGGAGGGAAAAAGACCTTTAGGGAGGCCGAGGCGTAGATGGGAGGATAATATAAAAATGGATTTGAGGGAGGTGGGAAATGATGATAGAGACTGGATTAATCTTGCACAGGATAGGACCGCTGGCGGGCTTATGTGAGGGCGGCAATGAACCTGCGGGGTCCTTAAAAGCCATTTGTAAGTAAGTATTATTATTATTATTATTATTATTATTATTATTATTATTATTATTATTATTATTATTATTATGTTCGTTTTGTATAGTCGGCTTATAACTTTCACTACACGTGCTTTTAAATCACTATCCAAGGAGATAATAATAATTTGAGCTAGAATAGCAGAATTCTTGGGTTCTGCTTACGGCATTTGGTAACATTTTCCGTCATGGTTTCGTTCAACAGAAATTGATCATTAGGATAGTGAAACCTTCTAGCCTTCGCGAGTATTTCGCGGAATCTTAAGATGCGGTTTAGAGAAACGATGTTTGGGAACCGTTGACCTAGAAAACTCCTTCTCCCTCAATAAATCATAATGTAAGTTAAGACCTGTTCAAATTACGTCTGGGGCCGGTTGTAGGGTGGGGACAGTGATACCCATTCTTTGGGGACCGAGTAATCAAGCCGAATGAACAGTTGAAGACCATGAAATCACATGTCCCGGAGTTGACCGCAGTTACTGCTTTTTATTAACAATCAGGACTGTCTCATGGTCCATTATTAACAAGTAGTGTGTGTTATTACAGGAGGAATATAGTTCTGCGTTATTGAAAACACAATGGGTGGGCTACGGGCCGGGCCGTACTCAAAGTGAATTAAAGTCGCATTAGTTTGTGGAGAGGGGAGGAGGGATTGTCGTCATTTTGTCACAAAAACGAGACGAACCAGGAATGAGTGACACAAGGAACATCCCTTGGGGACCAAACATGTACAGACAGTTGTGAATTAATTTTAATATGAGTGCACCGCTTTCACATCTCGGTTGCCATGACAATTAAATTTAGTTGTTACGGGTTTATTTTTTCACTTAAATGCGGATGTCAGAGTTTTCCTGTTTTTGCAGCACTTCATATTATGTCTCTAAAATATCCATATCTCTCTTGTAAATCTAGGACTATATTCGAAAAGACTGGATTCATTACGTAACATGAAAGCTGATAATTAAATGTAGTTCTGTCATTTGTTTTTATTTTACGTGTGATTAACCTTGTCAAGGCAGGGAGAGACCAAACATGCCTCCCTGCGTGCTTTTGTTCCATTAATTTTGATACACTGAGCCACAGATAAATTCTTCTTCTTGTAGACAATGCTATGCTTCATAGCTTGTCCCGTGTTTCAGAAATTGTCTGTGTGTTAGATATCTTACTTATTTACATATGACATTCACCTTACGGTTGGAGAAAACCTCGGAAAAAATGAACCAGGTAATCATCCTAAGCGGGAACCGAACTCACGCCCGAGCGCAACTCTGGATCTACTAGTAAAAATTTCTTATCTTCCTTAATACATACATAACTATTAATTGAGTGTCTTTTCTATATAAATTGTATTTAAAGTACGTTTGATATTTTCAGAAACGCACTAAAATGTATATAGGCCTAACTTCATTTTTTATAAGTAATTGATTAACTAGCGGACTTACTCGTGTTACTCTGTGCGGCTCACAGCTGTTTCGGTGCTTCATCACACCATCCTCAGAGCCTACTAGATCTCGGCGTCATCTCGAACTTCGCTGCCTGCGTTTGATTGTTGAAAGGTGTTGAAAAGTGGAGTCAAATAGTGTGTGTGTACTGAAATTGATCTGTGTGTTGAGAATTTGATCTGGGTGTGTTTTAGTGTGTCTGTATATTTCATATTGTTCTAGTGTGTTGAGTTTTTGGTTCTTGGGTTGTAGGCATATGTGTAGAATTTCCATGTACGCATTTATGTTATTGTATGTATGGTTAGCATTGGTTATGTGATTGGCGTATGTAGATGTATTGTGTCCTCTGGTTATTGCTTCAATGTGTTCTTTTGTAGCGTGTTTGGAATGATCTGCCTGTCTGTCCAATGTAGAACTTGTCGCAACTATTGCATGTGAGTTTGTATACGCCTGTGTGGTCGTATTTATTTGTTTGTGTTTTTGTGTGTTGAGATGTCTTTGTAGTGTGTTTTCTGTTCTGTATGCCTTGTTGTATTTCTGCTTTCTGAATGAAGATGCGATCTTATATGTGCTTTTGTTTTCATATGTTAGCGTGATGTATTTCTTGTGTTCTTGTGTTTGTGTTGTGTTTTGAATGTTTTTGTGTTTGTCAAGTTTTTGTTTTGTCTTTATTATGATATTGTCTATTATGTCTGGATTGTAACCGTTTTCTTGTGCTATGTGTTTGATTGTGTTCACTTCTTCATTGTAGTGTTTTTGGCTCATGGGTATGTTCAGTAATCTGCCGCATAGACTTACATCATTAACACGATTAAGTTCGCTAGTTAATCAGTTATTTATATTCAAGTGTTAAAAGTAGTGTACGCAAGATTCAAAATGGATTCATTTTTTTAGATCATCGCCATGATTAGCCTATTTGAGATACTCCTTATTAAGCACCAAATATTTAAAGTGACTAAGTTACTCTATAATTTTTATATTTAAGAATATTACTAATTTAGAGTTTATTGGCAGTTTACCCATAACGACGATCATTTTGGATTTGTCACTTGATATTTCTAAGTTAATTTTTTACTGCAATATGTCACCGTATTCTATAAGAACAGTGCAGCTATATGAATTTATGAGAATAATATAGTTCTAAGCCACATAGAGAAAATTTCACAGATGAGCGTATTAAAAGTTCAGAGTCCAGTGCTATTAGATATGACACCAAAATTTATTCAGCGTATATCTACGTCATTTGTTGAGTAAATTTTATAATTAGAGGCTAGATTTTAAAGACAAAATTTTTCATCAAAAAGAACAAAAAAGGAAAGTTATAGCCAAAAAAGGACTTGCAGAAAGACTATAGCCTGTTACTCCCCAAAACACACTTCAGCACATTCATGGATACACATAGCATACACAATCTTATATTTATCTCTTCACAACATAAGGAAAGTGTTGTATTTGATATAGTCAAAAAAGGACTTCAAAATAACTCTATTATAAATAATAAATAAATAATAATGATTTATTTTAGCTGGCAGAGTTAAGGCCGTAAGGCCTTCTCTTCCACTCAACCAGCAAAAGTGTATATACATATGCATGAACTTACAAAGAATTCAACAATTTGATTTAGATGAGAGTTACATGTATACAAGAGTTATTTACGAATTAAACAACAAAATACTATGAACTATTAATTAAACACTGAAATAAACTGTGTAGCAGAATTAAACTAAAATACATAGAATGTTAATATATTTCAAATTATATTAGATAATAGAAAGAGATTATTATGAGACAATTTTGATTACTCCCTCAAAAGGGTGATATTTTAATTGAAAACACTCTTCAGCACATTCATGGATTCACATAGCATACACAAGCTTATATTTATCGCTTCACAACGTAAGGAAAGTGTTGTATTTGATCATATTCAACATTTCAATATGTTTCAATATGATTCTGCCTCTTTGAATTCAGAATGTCTTTGTAAACAGAAAGTACCGCTCAACTTCAACTGAAACCAGAGGTGAAAATTTTCTTTTTATCCTGAACTCTAAATCAGCACACTTTATGAGTTTTTCAATGTCTGGAATCAGAAGAAGAACGATGTTTATTTTCGCTTGCTCAGGAAATTATACGTCTATCGGAAAATTATCTAAATGTTTGCGATGTTCTGTCAATAAAAGACCAAAATAAGATATTTAAAAAAACCGGCAGAAAAAAGGGAATATGACTAAAAAGGAAAAACAAAAAAGGGGGAAGTCAAAACCACATAATTTGGTCGGTGGAAGATAGTTATGAACATCGTAATTAATTATTTCATGTTTCGTGTTGAAATGAAAAAGGGATTCCCTTTAAAATGCGGTCTCTATTTATAATATTTTAAGAGTAGTTTCTCCATGTCGCTCGGAATGGGACTGATTCTCTGGTGTGTTACGAATAAGGAGCGGATTTCTATGTAATTAAATATTATTTTTGCGTGTGATAAAATACAATTAACAAAGTTAAAAATTCCGAACATGATATTTCAAGTTTAAAATCAGAATTTTATTTCACATAAAAACACATATTTTCACAAAAATTATGTAAATACATATTTTCAGGAAATCTATTATAAACACATAAATCTTGAGTTTTTTTACTTAAATAATTTTTTTACAAGAACTTTTAAACATTTTAAAACTAAATCAATTATGTCACTCAGAAGTACGTTATCTTTTTAAGAATTCTTGGTTGCTTCGAGTTTCTAAGCGCTGTGTGGTGTATCCGTGATCCATTTTTGTAATAGTATCGCCTCAAGTTCTGAGAACTGCTAGACAGCATATTAGTGTTATTATTAGAGAATAAATTAACATGGCAAGAAGGAGAGATCTTGCAACACATAATTAGGAATGTTTATTGTTGCTGAAGATGATTTCATTCCACGCTTTGTTTGTGAAACATAACAGATAAGAGCTCGGGTATGAATTTTAATTTAAACAAATCTCTCGCCTCTCGCTCATGTCCATGAAGTAAGTAGACCTATGTCTTGTTGTGATTCCCTGTTATCGGGCTTGGTCAATCGATATCCTTCAAGATATACTGAAAGATGGTTATTTAAAAACGATATGGCTTTCCTATTAGCAAATTTAAGCTTTTGTGTGAAACCATAAAAAAACTCGAAACATCCAAAAACCTGTTGTCTGAAACAGGGAGGTGCGTGCCGTGCAAACTAGACTCGCTACCAGGTTCAGAAGCACAATTACTAAGGGACAAATTCCAGAATGTGTTTGGGAAAAACAGTGGATATAAAAAAATGTGTAAAGTTGCTCAAGTATTGGAGGATGTGCCTGTAGATGAAATTGACGGTGTATGTGTTTGCGACATTCCTCTCTTTAAATATGCACGTCTGACGTCCTGTGATGCGGAAAGATCGTTTTCACAATATAAGTCGCTGTTCAGAGATAATCGGCATGCATTTGTGATGGAGAATTTGGAGATGACCTTTGTTGTTCACTGCAATTCTCGGCCAACTACTAGCACTCAAGTGTGGTTGGTGAGTACCTAGTAACATTTTTTTTTCCCCAAGCTAAGTAAGGTATTTTTGTCATATTTGAAACAAATTTTTTTGTTTTTAGCAAATATTTTTTTGTTTTTAGCAAATATTTTTTTTTTGTTTTTAGCAAATATTTTCGTACTTTTACCACATAAAAAATAAATATATTAAAATTTTTAGCACATAAAAATCCGCTCCCTAGTTATGAAATTTGGTACTTGGAATGTAACAAATCTATATAGAACAGGAGAGGTAACATTAATAGCACAAGAACTAGCTAGATATAGAATAGACTTTGTGGGAGTACAGGAGGTTAGATGGGAATGGCATATCATTACAAATAGGAGCTTGCACAACGTAGAACTGCACGCATTGTATTCTTCACCTGACATAATTAGGAACATTAAATCCAGACGTTTGATATGGGCAGGACATGTAGCACGAATGGGTGAATTCAGAAATGCATATAGAGTGTTAGTTGGGAGGCCGGAGGGAAAAAGACCTTTGGGTAAGCCGAGACGTAGATGGGAAGATAATATTAAAATGCATTTGAGAGAGGTGGGATATGATGGTAGAGACTGGATTAATCTTGCTCAGGATAGGAACCGATGGCGGGCTTATGTGAGGGTGGAAATGAACCTCCGGTTCCTTAAAAGCCATTTGTAAGTAAGTAAGCAAGCTTCTCCATGTGTAGGAAAATAACTCGCAAAAAAACTATTTTTGATAAATGTCTGGCTTTGGAGAAAATGCACAAGCTATTAGGGAAAACACGGGAATTTTACTTGAAGCAAGTAAAGAGATAGGTTTGGAAGTAAATCTTAAAAAGACAAAGTATATGATTATGTCTCGTGACATAGTGCGAAATGGCAATATAACAATTGGAATTTTTTCCTTTGAAGAGATGTAAAAATTCATATATCTTGGAGAAATAGTAACAAACATAAATGACACTCGGGATAAAATTAAACGCAGAATAAATATGGGAAATGCCTGTTATTATTCGGTTGAGAAGTTTTTGTCATCTAGTCTCCTCTCAAATAGCTGAAAGTTAGAAAGTTAAAGTTATAAGAAATTAGCTCTCGATTGCAGTACGATTAGTCGGTGGGCAAGCAGATTATCGGTGAAAAAGGCCACGCCAATATTCGGGATACTCCTCGCAGCGGCAGACCCTGCACTGTATAAAGTCCTGACAATGTGCAGCGCGGTAACAACATGGTTGTGACTAAAAAATGGATTACAGTGAAAAAATTGTCATTCCAAGTTGGAATAGGAGAAGCAAGTATGTGCAGATATTGAACCAGTTGGGGTTAAAAAAGGTTTGTGCCAGGTGGGTTCTGAGGATATTGACAGAAGCCCACAAAGAAACACGAAAAACAGTGTGCAGCGAACTTTTGGACTAGTATGAGAATGGTGGAGATGACTTACTTGCAAGAATTGTGACAGTAGATGAAACATGGCTCCACAATTTTGAACCGGAGACAAAGAGGCAGACAATGGAGTGGCATCTTGCACATTCACCAAAGAAAAGAAATTAAAAACTGCGCCTTCTGCAGAAAAGTTATGGCTACTCTGTTTTTCGATTCAGAAGGACTCTTGCTTGTGGACACCATGCCACACGGAACCACCATTAATTCTGACGTGTATGTGGTAACTCTCAAGAAACTTCAAGCTCGACTGAGTTGTGTTCGACCACATCGGGAGAAGCAGGATGTTCTGCTATTGCACGACAACGCACAGACACATGTCAATCACAAGACCACAAACTAAATCAGAAAACTTGGACAGACAACACTGAAACACCCGCCTTACAGTCCTTACACCAAAGAAAAAGAAATTCAAATCTGTGCCTTCTAAAGGAAAAGTTGTGGCTACTGTTTTTTCGATTCAGAAGGACTCTTGCTTGTGGACATCATGCTACTCGGAACCACCATTAATTCTGACGCGTATGTTGCAACTCTCAAGAAACTTCAAGCTCGACTGAGTTGTGTTTGACCACTTCGGGAGAAGCAGGATGTTCTGCTATTGCACGACAACGCACAGCCACAGGACCACAGACCAAATCAGAAAACTTGGATTGACAACACTGAAACACCCGCCTTACAGTCCTTACACCAAAGAAAAAGAAATTCAAATCTGCGCCCTCGGGAGGAAAAGTTGTGGCTACTGTGTTTTTCGATTCAGAAGGACTCTTGCTTGTGGACATCATGACACACGGAATCACCATTCCGACGTGTATGTGGCAAGAAACTTCAAGCTCGACTGAGTCGTGTTTGACCACTTCGGGAGAAGCAAGGTGTTCTGCTATTGCACGACAATGCATGGTCACATGTAAGTCATAAGACCACAGACCAAATCAGAAAACTTGGATTGACAACCCTGAAACAGCCGCCTTACAGTCCTTACACCAAAGAAAAAGAAATTCAAATCTGCGCCCTCGGGAGGAAAAGTTGTGGCTACTGTGTTTTTCGATTCAGAAGGACTCTTGCTTGTGGACATCATGCCATACGGAATCACCATTCTGACGTGTATGTGGCAACTCTCAAGAAACTTCAAGCTCCACTGTGTCGCATTCGACAACATCGGGAGAAGCAGGATGTTCTGCTATTGCACGACAACGGACGGCCACATGTAAGTCACAAGACCACAAACCAAATCAGAAAACTTGGATTGACAACACTGAAACATCCGCCTTACAGTCCTGATCTGGAACCTTGCGATTACCATCTCTTTGATAAACTGAAGGAATCCCTTCGCGGAACGAGGTTTGAAGATGACGACTCCCTCGTGCAAGCTGCTAAAGAGTGGCTCAGTTGTGTTGGTCCAGACTTTTACCGTGCAGGTATACAAGCCCTCGTTCCAAGGTGGCGTAAGGCAGTTGAAAGGGTTGGGGATTATATGAAAAAATGACATTTTGTTTCTAAAGGATGTATCTACATTCTGTGAAAATAGCAAAGCTGTAGGATAAAAATATAATTTTTAAACAAACGTTATGCATTACTTTTGGAGTTACCCTAGTAGTAATAGGCTATAGTAAAGTCCGTAATAAAAGTGTTCACCCTTTCAGGGCAAAGAAGATCCCTTTTCAATTTCAATTTTTACTTTGATTTCATTCTTATTATGTGTTGATATGCATTTCTATGTTTTCTTGCTATGAATATTAGACGGAATTACTATGTTCGAAGTCTTGTAACAATAAATGAGAATTTCATTTGACTTTAATGAATTTTTCCACAATTCTTCTACCTCTCACGAAATTATCAATGCAATATCACAAAATTACCAAGGTTATCACGAAATAACCAAACTTTCAGCTTAAGTTGTAAAAGTGGTTTTTGGCACATATTCAAGATCGTATCCAATCTTTTATGTCTCCAGATTTGTATAGCAAGTAGATGAAAAAATCGGAATAAGGATATATTTACACATTTGCATTTTAAATTAGTTTTCATGAAATTATCACGAAATTACCTATGTTTACCCTATAATATAATATAATATAATATAATATAATATAATATAATATAATATAATATAATATAATATAATGTTATTTAAGTTATTTGAAGGGTTCAGAACCATAGTGGGCCAAGCGCCACTTACTGAATACGTAGAAAACAAGGGTTAAAATTAAGTTATTACCATAATTCAATGGAAACATATAGCAAGTAAAATAAAGTATACACATTAAATATAAATGATGTCAATGTTCATTAAACTATGGTTGCATGTAATAAAAATTAAGAAACATGTTAAACTAATTGTCATTGCACCAAATGAGTGTCTCTGGACCAAAATGATCGCATTTTAATTATTTGAATATAATTTAAATTAAGTAACATATTAAACGATTTATCCTTATATCAAACACGAATGTTCCCTGGATCAAATGTCTTATTTTAATTATGTAATTACTTTATATTTATTTCTAACGGGTGCAGAGGAGCGCACGGGTACGGCTAGTTTTGAAATAAATGTTGAGCATTACTTTTGGAGTGATCCTCGTATGTTTGCAAAATTACTGTAGTCTGCCTATAGGCCTACTACGAGTATAAACAACCTGAAGTACAGGCCTAACTGATCCAGCTACAAGTAAGAAAGTTATTCAATTGCTGCAGAGTTGTAATTATTCAAATGTTCGCCGTACACACTGCCTTTCAAGTCTCGGATAACCGGTTGGGGAAAGAGAACTAGCAAATACCTAAAAGAAGAGGAAAAATGAAGATCAATACATATAGAGAAGGATTTACGGTTACACATGATCGTCCTGAACCGACTGTATAAACATTGAATTGATGAAATATTCATCAGATAAATGTATAGAGAGGTTACTAAGTTTATCGACTTCTGTTGGCTCAATGGATATGTAGGCTATCGGTGGAATGGAATGAAGCTTTAATGTATGCTATATACAGGGTGTTTCTATAACTTTGTGTCACACTTCTGGGATTGGTAGACCTGAAAGGTGTTATTTCTGAAAAAGAACTCAAATCCAGTAATAATTAATTTGCTTATAAGCAATTTCTGAGGCAGATGCTCCCCTAGTTACTAGAGGAGGTGTGAAAAACATGTGGCTGCAGCATAAGAGTCCCCCGGTATTTTTCACTCATGGATTTTGTCAATATCTCATTCAACATTTCCCTGAGAGATGGATTAAGACAAGGACCCTATTGGAGTGTTTTCTTCGTGTATTTTGGTTAGTGTGTTTAGTCTAGGTGCATCAGGTTTGATTTGTTTTACTTGTTTTTTTCTTGCTAGGTACAGAGGTGTGAAAATTATTAGAATAATCTTAATTTTAAAGGTTTTTTAATAGTTCCTTCACAAATATTCATTGAATTGATGAATATTGGTACGTATATAATATTCCTATACTGATGTAGGATATATTTACTACTAACAATGCCGGAAAGCATTGTTGTACATTGGTATTTTTCTTATTTCACAATTGTTATGGGAATTCAGAAATTATTATATTATGTTGGCGGAATTGGAAACATCAAAAATTAATTAAGAAATTCTTTAAACGAATTGTTCTTTGCGTTTACATTGTTGTGAAGGTTCAAATGAACGTATACATCTGTTTTGTGCATATAATTTTTTTATGTTTCCAATTCCGCCAACATAATATAATAATTTCTGAATTCCCATAACAATTGTGAAATAAGAAAAATACCAATGTACAACAATGCTTTCCGGCATTGTTAGTAGTAAATATATCCTACATCAGTATAGTAATATATACCAATATTCATCAATTCAATGAATATTTGTGAAGGAACTATTAAAAAAACCTTTAAAATTAAGATTATTCTAATAATTTTCACACCTCTGTATTATGTGCGTCTTTCGTTTTATTACGGTGTGATGGTGTGCTATGTGATAATTTTTAATTTCTGTGATGCTGTTCTCATTAAAGAATGTTTCAATTGTATTCTGCACGTTTTCTTTCTTCATGATTACAGTACAGATTCCTAACGAAATAATCCAGGTCCTTTACTGCAAACCCAACATTTTCTCCAATTCTTCCTATTATCCGCCTTCCTCTTACACTGTATCTTAATGTTGTCTATCATCTGATATCTTCTTCTGCCTGAAACGTTTCTTCTGTTCACCATTCTATTGTGTATCTATTATGTCGTGATTTTCGCGATCTCCATAAGTAGGGGAGTAGTGTGTACAGTGAGACACAAAAATATTAAGACATATGTATGCAAGTGATAATTCAAGTATTTTTAAAATCAAGTGCAATAGAAATAGACATTAAAACATGGAGAATAATAATACACAAACAAAAATGTTAATACATAAAGGACATAATATACAATACGTGCTTGTCAAAAAAATGCAAATGTCTCACTGTTCCCATTCAGAAGGGTACAGTAAGACATCACAGTATCTATTAACGGACATTGAAATAATTTTCATTTATTTCAAAAGAAAACAAAAACTTGTTGTCTCTTTATCTTGACATGTTCTGTAGGCTTATTTAGAATCATTTTGATGTCTGATTTCGAAACCATTGAAACATCTGGAACATTTGGAAACTTTTCAAACTTTTGCGAAAAAATGAAATGAATTTTTGGTGACAACAAAGCTTATAATTATAAGAATTTAATGTAATTCTGTATTATTTTTTAACATTTTCTTAAGTTTTGTGAATATTTTTTTATTTATGAAAGCATTAAAATGTAATGTATCCATTATTTTAAGCTACAGTTCCTAAACTGGTTACTAGTATGTTCATTTTTAATGTTAGTTATTGGTAAATGTAATATAATTACAGTTTGTTTTTGCAAATCATTGGTACATGGGAACAGTGAGACGTCTCAGTGTACCCTTCAATGGCATGTCTCACTGTTCCCTTTACGCATAGTTCATTTAAATATGACGCCATTACTTCAAAATTAAAACAAGAAAGACGAAACTTTGTCAAACATAACTTCAAATACCATAGTATTAGATAACAAAACATTCATATTTATATCTCATTTGTATATCTAATATAACCTTCATTAAACACAAGCCAAAATTTTACTTCTAGAGTGAAAAATACGAATTATTTTTTCATCACTCACCTTTATAACTAGAATCAAATCGAGTATGAAAATACTGTTACTTTACTCATGCAACATACAACTCCACTGTTACCAACATCTCAACATCAAAATTTACCATCTAATAAAAAATGTCTCACTGTTCCCCCTGTCTTACTGTACCCACTTCTCCCCTACCCCCTGGTTATGTAGTATAGGCCCTATCTTCCGAATAATAGCTTCAGAAAGGATATAATCAGCAATATAATTCACAATAAGAAAATGGAAAGTGAACTGAAATGAATCGCATAACATGTATAATGAGAAAAAAGACTTAACTTCTTAACATTCAGTTTTGATGGCGTGTGGATAAGCTTCAGGGCTTCTACCGCGTTGTCTACCACAACATAGCGGTCGAAACGTCAGCCACCAACACCAAGACAACGCGGTAGAAGCCCTGAAGCTTATCCACACACCATGTTCACCAGCAGCGGAAGCCTACGCGAACATTCAGTTTTGATGTTCTTTGCAACAAAAATCTTCACTGCGAACACAGTATTCTACAACCTTCCTTCGTTTAAACTTCGTTTTTGTCTCTGCATGCGATCGTGACCTTTAAAATATTAAATTGCATTCGAACTGGGTTCAGTGACTTGAGATCTTTCACAAATAGAGAATAATAAGGCTAAACACGAATCACGTGTTCTTGATTCTCCCCCTGATCTGCAGCCATCTTCAAGGTCCATCTGACTAGGGCCATGTAATCTGTGTGTATTGTAAGAGGATTCATGGCCCGTAATTATAATACGATGGTCTTTCGAATAACAAAAAATTATTTATTACAAACATGACAAAGTCCAAACCATTACAAGCATTACTGAGTCCAAACAATAAATTCGAATTCAGTTAAACATCTAGGAAATGCAAAGAGAATGCTACAGCTATTTTGTTATTGACCGTTATGCTGAAGAAGCGGCCACTTAAAATCAAATTTCGTATTGTAGTGGACCGCTGGCACCACACATGTGGAGATTTTTGCCCAATGTCCTTAAGATAAAAGTGGATTATGTAAGATCTAGAGCCATCCATTGTATTATTCAAGTTTTTAACCTATTCAACGAGTCGAAATACAACGTCTTCTTTCCCTCCTGCTTCTCCTTATCTACTTTTCTTATTGATGATATCATCATCATCATTATTCTCGTCGTAGTCATCGACATCAAGGATTAGATATTTCAGCTTGTTCAGTTGAAAATTTGTACACGCTATCTTTTCAACGGCAGAGCCAAAGTTCTCTTTTCTGTGAGGCTACTAAAAGGCACTTAGTTATACGCTACAGTTTGGTTTAAATTTCTTTCACCCCAATCTGTTGCTACGTGTTTAGGCGTTCTTGTCTCTTGGTATTCTTTCCGTACTGAAAGTTTTCAGAGAGATGTAAAAATGCGTATCTATGCAATAACTAACCCCCTTAAAATTATTTTACCAGTACATAGAACGCTATAAATCCTATAATAAAGAAAAATGATTATACCCTATTATATTATATTATATTATATTATATTATATTATATTATATTATATTATATTATATTATATTATATTATATTATATTATATTATACTATACTATATTACATTATATTATATTATATTATATTATATTATATTATATTATATTATATTATATTATATTATATTATATTATATTATATTATATTATATTATATTATATTATACTTACTTACTTACTTACTTACTTACTGGCTTTTAAGGAACCCGGAGGTTCATCGTCGCCCTCACATAAGCCCGCCATCGGTCCCTATCCTGAGCAAGATTAATCCAGTCTCTACAATCATATCCCATCTCCCTCAAATCCATTTTAATATTATCCTCCCATCTACGTCTCGGCCTCCCCAAAGGTCTTTTCCCCTCTGTCCTCGCAACTAACACTCTATATGCATTTCTGGATTCGCCCATACGTGCTACATGCCCTGCCCATCTCAAACGTCTGGATTTAATGTTCCTAATTATGTCAGGTGAAGGATACAATGCGTGCAGTTCTGCGTTGTGTAACTTTCTTCATTCTCCTGTAACTTCATGCCTCTTAGCCCCAAATATTTTCCTAAGAACCTTATTTTCAAAAACCTTCAATCTCTGTTCCTCTCTCAAAGTGAGAGTCCAAGTTTCACAGCCATACAGAACAACCGGTAATATAACTGTCTTATAAATTCTAACTTTCAGATTTTTTGACAGTAGACTAGATGACAAAAGCTTCTCAACCGAATAATAAAAGGCATTTCCCATATTTATTCTGCGTTTAATTTCCTCTCGAGTGTCATTTATATTTGTTACTATTGCTCCAAGATATTTGAATTTTTCCAACTTTTCGAAGGATATTATATTATATTATATTATATTATATTATATTATATTATATTATATTATATTATATTATGTTATATTATATTATGTTATGTTATGTTATGTTATGTTATGTTATGTTATGTTATGTTATGTTATGTTATGTTATGTTATGTTATGATTATTATTATTATTATTATTATTATTATTATTATTATTATTATTATTATTATTATTAAATCATTTAATATGCATCCAAATATGACTAACCTAGGATTTTTTATTAAACACAAAGTAGGCATTTTTATTCTGTCCATACCTATGGGATAACGGTTAGCGCGTCTGGCCGCGAAACTAAGTGGCCCGAGTTTGATTCCCGGTCGAGGCAAGTTACCTGGTTGAGGTTTTTTCCGGGGTTTTCCTCAACCCAATATGAGCAAATGCTGGGTAACTATCTGTGCTGAACCCCGGACTCATTTCACCGGCATTATCAACTTCATCTTATTCAGACGCTAAATAATCTAAAATGTTAATAAAGCGTCGTAAAATAACCTACTAAAATAATTTGATTTTGTTTATATCATATCATATCGTATCGTATCATATCATAGTCATTACAATGTATTGTATAGACTAACAATGATTTTATTATATTGTTAACATTTTATGTGTTATATAATATTTTATTGCATTTTAATGTGTTAAATATTATATTATCGTTTTATGGATAAATGAACTAAAAATAACTTTTTAAAACTATAAATTCGTGTTTCGTTTAAAGAAATGTCTAGTTCTGCAAGCTATTGTACCTAATTGCAGGTTCATATAGACATTATACTGTAACATTACAGGTTACAAGTCCAGGGGACAGGAAGTTGTGAGGTCGATTGTAAGAAATGATGCGGAAATCCTGTTTTTGCTGTCATATTTTGTCGATACATCCTGTGCCCAGCGCTGACGATGGTGTGATAGGAAACCGGGCCACTTGCAGTATGCGTTTACATCCGGTTATTAGAGTGGACCCGATATCCTCTCGGGTTGTCATGGCAATAACAGTACCCTAGAAGAACGTCAGTGACAGAATAACGGCCCAATGGAGCGAGACAACCTGATCAGTTGCAGAAGGATTACCTCATTCACAGATTGGACAGTTCGGAAACCTGCAGGATATTACGTGTTATAAGAGATTTGAAACCATTACCTTCTATTTAGGAAAATATGCGAGTCATTTAATCTCGATTTTAATTGTTAATGCTGTCAAGATATACACAATTTCAACAAGAAATCTATACTAATAATAAATCTGTACCGACATTTGTTCTGGTAATTTTCGATTTTCCAAAAATAATTGGTCCTAACATATATAATTAACCACCCTGAAATCGAAAATCGCTTTTTGAAATTTTTGTTCGTATGTCTGTCTGTCTGTCGGTCTGTATGTTTGTTACCTTTTCACGCGATAATGGCTGAACGGATTTCGATGAAAATTGGAATATAAATTATGTTCGTTGTAACTTAGATTTTAGGCTATATGACATTCAAAATACATTATTTAAAAGGGGGTTATAAGGGGATCTGACTTAAATAAATCGAAATATCTCGCTTATTATTGATTTTTGTGAAAAATGTTACATAACAAAAGTTTCTTTAAAAATAATTTCAGATAAGTTTTATTCCTTGAAAAATTTTGATAGGACTGATATTTAATGAGATAAATGAGTTTTAAAATTAAAATAACTGGCCGTGTAATAATTAAAAAACAAATGACTTCGTCTATAAGGGGCCTTGGACAGCAACAATCGAAAGCTATGAAAGATAGCCTACAGATAATGTTTCTGTGTTTGTATGAAGTAATATCGGAAGCTAAATTTAACCGATTTGTATAATTAATTATTAATTCACCATTGGAAAGTGTAGTTTCTCTAGATGGACATAATGCTATAATGTTATTACAGTAACTTATGGGTGAATCGAGGACAGGTAAGATTAAAATAGCTTCTTATGCACAGAAAACTTGATAGGCTATTCTGTACATTCGTTTCCTGTATTTCCTAAAATAATTTTTATGACCAAATGAGTGGTCTCTGGATCAAAATGATCGCATTTTAATTATGCAAATACAATTTAAATTAAGTAACATAATAAACGATTTATCCTTATATCAAACACGAATGTTCCCTGGATCAAATGTCCTATTTTAATTATGTAATTACTTTATATTTATTTCTAACGGGTGCAGCGGAGCGCACAGGTACGGCTAGTACTAACAATAAATCTGTAGCCGAAATGTTTCTGGTAATTTTCTATTGTTAACATGTATAATTAACCATCCTGAAACCGAAAATTGCTTTTTGAATTTTTTGTTTGTATGTCTGTCTGTCTGTCTGTCTGTCTGTATGTTTGTTACCTTTTCACACGATAATGGCTGAACGGATTTCGATGAAAATTGGAATATAAATTAAGTTCGTTGTAACTTAGATTTTAGGCTATATGGCATTCAAAATGGTTCATTTAAAAGGGGATTATAAGGGGGCCTGAATTAAATAAATCGAAATATCTTGCTTATTATTTATTTTTGTGAAAAATATTACATAACAAAAGTTTTTTTTTTTAATTATTTCCGATAAGTTTTATTCTATGCAAAATATTTATAGGACTGATATTTAAGGATATACAATACGTTTAAAATAACAATACAATACATTTTCACCGCCGCCTCAGATTATAGCGTTGTTGTTCCTGCAATAACTCCTATGTGCAAAATATAAAATTTTTGAGTAGGAAGAAAGAACACATTTATTCATTCCATGGCAATGGTACACAGGAGATCGTGAATTTTTACATTTTCGAAAGAAAGAAATATAATTACATATCACTATATATGCTGTATCACTATTTAAGTTATTTGAAGGGTTCAGAACCATAGTGGGCCAAGCGCCATTTACTGAAGACGTAGAAAACAATGGTTAAAATTAAGTTATTACCATAATTCAATGGAAACATATAGCAAGTAATATAAAGTATACACATTAAATCTAAATGATGTCAATCTTCATTAAACTATGGTTACATGTAATAACAATTAAGAAACATGTTAAAGGAATTGTCATTGCACCAAATGAGTGGTCTCTGGACCAAAATTATCGGATTTTAATTTTTTTAAATACAATTTAAATTAAGTAACATAATAAACGATTTATCCTTCTATCAAACACGAATGTTCCCTGGATCAAATGTCCTATTTTAATTATGTAATTACTTTATATTTATTTCTAACAGGTGCAGCGGAGCGCACGGGTACGGCTAGTAAGAATAATAAATATCTTACTATTAGAGAGATGAGTGTAAAGTATCTAGGAATTGAAATATGGAGTTACAAAGCATTGTAAAATGGAGTAATTTATCAGATTAGTAGAATGAGATGTTTAATTGCACTGGGAACTGTTGAATAGGGACTCTGGGCGCAAACTATTCTTAGAAATAATCAAGATACTGGTACGTACGTCCTTTTAACCGAAGACTCTCATTTCATTACCTGCATTGTGATATATTTCAATTACATTCAATAGTTGAGTAAGCTTCTATCCTTCATTAGTGAAATGGTTGTGTCTAATGGAATATGTTCCTAAAATTATTTTCCTTTCTCCTGGAACATGAGTTATAGTTTTGTTTGTTACATTAGCATTCCGAGGAGATCATCAATTCCAAAAATATATTACGGAAAGACTCACAATAAATAATTAATCATATACAATAAGCAGAAAAGAACGGATGTAATTTTCATAATAGCTAATTCATCAAAATTTGGTTATATTTGTACTATCGTTGAGGATACAGAAACTACTGAAAATCCGGATGTATTTAAGACTTTTATTTTTAGTATAAATAAGGAAAAATATGACATTAAGTACAGAAGCTTTTGAGAAAAACAATGAAGTTAATAATTTCAAGGAAAAATTGTTCCGGGGCTGGGTATCGATCCCGGGACCCTTCGCTTAGCGCACGAATGCTCTACCGAATGAGCTACCCCAGGAACTATACACGAAACCGTCAAAATTTTGTCCTTTATATCCACACAACTCAAATGGGCTGATAAGACGCCAGAACCCAACTTTGAGTGCACACAAATTCTGTGGACAAATTCAGTCGGTAGAACATTCGTGCGCTAAGCGAAAGGTCCTGGGATCGATATCCGTCCCTGGACAATTTTTCCTTGATATTATTCAAACCTGCTTTACAGGGAGTTATTACCTGAAAGCCAGATTTTCATAAAACTCTGAAGTGTTTCAAAATGAATAAAGTACAAGACATATGCAGAGTGTATCTAAATTAGTGTCAAATATTTCGGGGACGTGTTCCTAACATCAAAACAATTAAAAAAGTTAATAAGAACATGGGTCTGAAAACCATTCGTTAGGGAGTTATTAAAGGATTTGTCCCTTCATTGACCGCTGATTGTTTGGTGGTTTTTTGTTTGTTTGTATTTTGTAGAGCAAAGAAATCAGAAGAAAATGTATTCTGTAAGTGAACAGAACGAAATGATTTGCATCATTTAATTGAAGATGTGCTTCTGGATGTCATCCAACGAATGTGTTTTAACACGATGCTGCTCCAGCTCATTTCAGTCTGATAGTTCGTAATCGATCGATTTCCCCAAAGATGTATTGGTCGAAGGGGATTCATTGCATGGCCTGCTCGATCGCCTGATTTGAATCCAATGGATTTCTTCGTCTGGGGACATTTAAAGTCCCTGGTTTATGCGACTCCTGTACTTAATGTTGATATTCTGAGAGCGTATCCAAACTGGATTTCACGAAATACGAAACACACCAGGAATTTTCAACAGAGCACGCCAGAGCATGTAACGCAGGTTTAGGGGACACATCGAAGCAGAAGGAAGCCACTTGTCTTGTAACTATGAAATAAATTATTTTGAGACTAATGTTCATATGAACTTTTTGTAATGTTTTGGCATTAGGAACACGTCCCCGAAATATTTGACACCAATTTAGATACACCCTGTATAAGAAATGAAGCTGTATTAGAAAGAGTGAGTGAAGAAAGAATAATGCTGAAACTGGTCAGGAAGAGAAAAAGGAATTGGTTGAGTCACTGGTTGAGAAGAAACAGCCTAGTGAAGGATACATTGGAAAGAATTGTGAACGAGAGGAAAGTTCGAGGTAGAAGAAGATATCAGATGATATTAAGACATATGCGGAGACTAAGAGAAAGGTAGAACATAGGACATATTTTAAAATGCTGAGTTTGCAGTGAAAGACCTGTCCTTGGGCAGAAAACTGTGGATGAATGATGCTACTTATGTATTTCTACAGATATGATTTTGTCCACCATTCACCATAGATTAAAGCATCGAAATATTCGCGCAAATCTTCTGTTTAAGCCATTTCCTGTCTAAAATTCATATTCGCACGAACTGGGAAAGTGTAGGGAAGAATTTTACATCCCTGTATTTTAAAAATAATATATATAAGCGTCATTAAAATCCACCCTGTTTACAGGGTTGGTACTGCGAGCAATTTGCCTTTACCAAGACTTGAGGGCATAGTCGCCGATCCTTCATCCAATTTGGTAGAGCAACAAAGAAGAATTCCATAGAATGGTCTCCACCTAATTCCAATCGCTCGTGGCTATCAATTTGTCTGAAGCGTATGGACAGGAAATGCTAGCCAGATATCCTTTCAGTTAATATGACAACCCACTGAATATTCACACAGTACAACTGACGGCCTTGATCACAACCCTGCTTCAATTTTGGGTGCGTTCAAATGTATGCGAAAACACTTTCGATTCTTGTCCGTCCATCTTATTAGTCTCGTGTAACATTGAGTCTCCCTCTTGGAAAATAAGAAACTTAAAAATATAATAAATTAATGGGATTGGGTAGTCGGAGCTTATGGCTGTTGGGAAAAAGTGAAACAAGTTACTAAATTTTCCTTTGAATCTATCAATTTACAATTTTTACAATATACACACAATATTTGCAGGTATATTTTGGTGTTTTGATTATCTTTCTGCCACATATAGGTTACCTGATTTTTTAAAAAAAATTTAAGCCTAAAAAAATTAATTAAATTTAAATTAAAAACATGGATATTGTGAAAACATTTTTCTTAAAAACTACTGGGGCTAGAAGGCTTAAATTTTGTATACTTCTATTTAATGTGGTAGTGAAGAAGTATGGCCATTTTCACTTAGTTATCAATATTATTATGGATTTCACAGCAAAAAAGGCATGAAGAATTATAACAGAATTTAATTAATTCTTTTGTCATGATGGGAAATATTATTTTCTATTGAATGAATATAAAAATGAAATATAAAAATTGGAAATTTATCTTATGAAGAGGTGGAGAAGTTCAAATATCTTGGAGCAACAGTAACAAATATAAATGATACTTACTTACTTACTTACAAATAGCTTTTAAGGAACCCGAAGGTTCATTGCCGCCCTCACATAAGCCCGCCATCGGTCCCTATCCTGTGCAAGATTAATCCAGTCTCTATCATCATACCCCACCTCCCTCAAATCCATTTTAATATTATCCTCCCATCTACGTCTCGGCCTCCCTAAAGGTCTTTTTCCCTCCGGTCTCCCAACTAACACTCTATATGCATTTCTGGATTCGCCCATACGTGCTAGATGCCCTGCCCATCTCAAACGTCTGGATTTCAAGTCCCTAATTATGTCAGGTGAAGAATACAATGCGTGCAGTTCTGTGTTGTGTAACTTTCTCCATTCTCCTGTAACTTCATCCCGCTTAGCCCCAAATATTTTCCTAAGCACCTTATTCTCAAACACCCTTAACCTATGTTCCTCTCTCAGAGTGAGAGTCCAACTTTCACAGCCATATAGAAGATATAAATGATACTCGGGAGAAAATTAAACACAGAATAAATATGGGAAATGCCTGTTATTATTCGGTTGAGAAGCTTTTATCATCCAGTCTGCTGTCAAAAAATCTGAAAGTTACAATTTATAAAACAGTTATATTACCGGTTGTTCTGTATGGTTGTGAAACTTGGACTCTCACTTTGAGAGAGAAACATAGGTTAAGAGTGTTTGAGAATAAGGTGCTTAGGAAAATATTAGGGGGTTAAGAGGGATGAAGTTACAGGAGAATGGAGGAAGTTACACAACACAGAACTGCTTACATTGTATTCTTCACCTGACATAATTAGGAACATTAAATCCAGACGTTTTAGATGAGCAGGGCATGTAGCACGTATGGGCGAATCCAGAAATGCATATAGAGTGTTAGTTCGGAGGCCGGAGGGAAAAAGACCTTTAGGGAGGCCGAGACGTAGATGGGAAGGTAATATTAAAATGGATTTGAGGGAGGTGGGATATGATGATAGAGAATGGATTGATCTTGCTCACGATAGGGTGCAATGGCGGGCTTATGTGAGGGCGGCAATGAACCTCCGGGTTCCTTAAAAGCCAGTAAGTAAGTATTGAATGAACATTTAAAATCTGATAAAAAATAGCGGCAAATATAGTGTCTTGTCTTCTACACAGTCAGAATTACAAATACAATACAATCACTGAAACATCAATCATTTTTTAACCATTTGGTATATTACATTGCAATATAAGTAAAAACAATGCAATATAAGTAGAAACAGACAAATAACTAAAAACAAATTTTAACAATTGATCTACAATAAAAAATTGCAAAATTTAAGTGACACAATCTACAAAATGAGTAGGCTAATGTTAGCTTATTCGAAACTGTTAAACTTGTAATTGTATACTTGCAAATAGATAACAGAAGAGTTAATAATATGCAACAAAATTTAATTAATGTGACTATTACACCTTTACTGCGTCATACTATTTTTGACCAATAAAACGGTACGGAACGACGTATTTCAACCAATCATGACTGTTTACCCTACAATTTCTATCCTAGCATTTGTTTCTTTGTTTGCCAACAATGTACTTTCAATAATTGTAACTTTTAACATGCTTCATACTTATTTAATCATCCTTAATTAAAACTTTTCTATTATTTATCTTGTTTATATTATTTAGGTTCTGTTATAGCTTCTGCTGTATGAGATTATGAATAGTTATGTATCAGAGATTGTTTAATATATATATTGATAACTAAAGTGGAATGCAACTGTTTAAAAAAATGAAACTGAATCAACAAAGCCTTTTTGACTAGTAATCGTCCATAGAGTTCAATGAAGATTATATAGTTGGCACAACTGATAATAAGAGAACAGCCGATCATAACACACTACTGCCATCTAGAGGAATAGACTATTTTTAATGATGAGGTGGTACAATAATACATTTTCAAGACGTTTAGTATTTTAATAAGTCAATTAATATTTTATTGTATTATAGTACTTTATTTCTTCTACTCTTTATATACTTTCTTCTAATCGTGTAACAGTCAACTAAATCCCACCACTCGAGTTTTGATTTTCTCTAAATAAATCAAAATCTCTAGTGAGATTACTGTAGATAAATTTATTACATTGAGGTACAAAGCATCATATCTAGAAACTTATTGAAATTAGAGTTCATGCAATTAAAAACAGTTCTTCTTAATTTATTTTTGAACTAGCCGTACCCGTGCGCTCCGCTGCACCCGTTAGAAATAAATATAAAGTAATTACATAATTAAAATGGGACGTTTGATCCAGGGAACATTCGTGTTTCATAGAAGGATAAATCGTTTAATATGTTACTTAATTTAAATTGCATCCAAATAATTAAAATGCGATCATTTTGGTCCAGAGACACTCATTTGGTGCAATGACAATTCCTTTAACCTGTTTCTTAATTGTTATTACATGTAACCATAGTTTAATGAAGATTGACATCATTTAGATTTAATGTGTATATTTTATTTTACTTGTTATACTGCAGGTTTCCATTGAATTATGGTAATAACTTAATTTTAACCCTTGTTTTCTACGTATTCAGTAAATGGCGCTTGGCCCACTATGGTTGTGAACCCTTCAAATAACTTAAAATTATATTATATAATATTACATATTATATTATATTATATTATATTATATTATATTATATTATATTATATTATATTATATTATATTATATTATATTATATTATATTATATTATATTATATTATATCATATCAGAAGTTACTGTAATAACATTATAGCATTATGTCCATCTAGAGAAACTACACTTTCCAATGTTGAAATAATAATTAATTATACAAATCGGTTAATTTAGCTACCGATATTACTTCATACAAACACAGAAACATTCTCTGTAGGCTATCTTTCATAGCTTTCGATTGTTGCTGTCCAAGGCCCCTTATAGACGAAGTCATTTGTTTTTTAATTCATTACACGGCCTTAGATGGCAGTTATTTTAATTTTAAAACTCATTTATCTCATTAAATATCAGTCCTATCAAAATTTTTCAAGGAATAAAACTTATCGCAAATTATTTTAAAGAAACTTTTGTTATGTAACATTTTTAACAAAAATCAATGATAAGCGAGATATTTCGATTTATTTAATTCAGGCCCCTTTATAACCCCTCTTTTAATAATGTATTTTGAATGCCATATAGCCTAAAATCTAAGTTACAAAGAACATAATTTATATTCCAATTTTCATCGAAATCCGTTCAGCCATTATCCCGTGAAAAGGTAACAAACATACAGACAGACATACAAACAAAAATTTCAAAAAGCGATTTTCGGTTTCAGGATGGTTAATTATACATGTTAACACCAATTATTTTTGGAAAATCGAAAATTACCAGAAAAATTTTGGCTACAGATTTATTATTAGTATAGATAGAAAAAGTCTGTTGAATATTATTGACGGGAGAAGAGAAGAATGAGATAATGTCAGTATGCTTTTCTCCAATTCGAAATAGTCTTAGCTTTTGACTGTCACATAATGCCTTTAGGTAATATAAGCGCATTGTTCTGCTTTATATTCAGTTTAATTTGCATTTAAAAGGAATGGTTCTCTGTGTAGTGAAGTTAAGTGAATATATGCAGACTGCTTTTATTCATGGAAATAGCTCACAAAGTGGTAGCCTTGGGGTGTGAAGGCTGGGAAATGGGACGCACATTATGTAAGGAGCCATTATGCTCATTGATTCAAGGTTTTAATAACTTATTTGTTTAAAGTCAGTTATTATTTTATATTGGGAGAATTATTACAGACTTTTATTAGACGGCCCGGCCCCACAAATAAGAGAACAGCCCGTTTCTAAGAGCCAGATAGTCATTTTGTTTAAGCTATGTCTGCGTTTTCTCCCCAGACGGCGCTGATGTAGGTCCACTTATTTGAAGAAGTAAATGGTCGTTTCGACCACATAAATTACGGCCATTTTGGCAAGTTAGAGCGCTGCCCGTCGCTCGTACATGCTATTTCCATGCATTTATTATGCACCTTAGTAACGGGTGGTGTAAATCCCTCAACCTCACGCCTGTGGCTTCGAGGCTGGATCTGAAACCTAATGAGTGGGACGCAACCCGGTGATCGCGACCTGCGATCAATGCGATCTTCAGAAAGAAATGTATCGCAAAGTCGACACATACATACATTCCGTCCACATCTGTGGAGTAACGGTCAGCGCGTCTGGCCGGTCGGGGCAAGTTACCTGGTTGAGGTTTTCTCCGGGGTTTTCCCTCAACCCAATACGAGCAAATGCTGGGTAACTTTCGGTGCTGAACCCCGGACTCATTTCACCGGCATTATCACCTTCATTTCATTCAGACGCTAAATAACCTAGATGTTGATACAGCGTCTTAAAATAACCCAATAATAGTACATTATGCAATGAACCTATAATGGTAGTAATTAAGACGCGAGAATGTTTGTTTATGAAACGAGCGCAAGCGCTCGTTTCATAATTTTCATATAAGCGTCTTATTTACCATTATAGGCAGGTTTCATACGTCTTTTTATGCTCGACCACATTTCTAATTTGAAATTATTCATAACTATTCATGTTATGGTTATCTAAGTGAGGAGCGGAAATTACCTTCTAAATTGTGAGATGTGCGCAGACGCGAAAGTATTGATTTTTTCCGAGGAACGAATATCATTGACCTTGATATAATCTAGAGAATAACATAAACATTAATCTTGATATAACCTGGAAATTAATTTAGAATTGAAAAACGAGATGACAAATTGAATTTATTTGAATATTATTCACAATTAACGCTAATTATAATTATTATAGTAACAGAACATAACCTTCTGCGACAGTATTGGATTTCCAGCCTCCGTGACGTTTCGCTAGTTGTCTTTCGATTGCTTATCCAAGAATAATCGATACTTGCGGTTTTCTAATGCTTCAATGGTGATTTCTCATTGGCTGAACAACTGAACTATAATGAATAAGTGTACTTTAATGAGGTGCATTAAAGGGCCAATACCAGGTGTATAATTACTACATTACGTAGTGTTCGAACATAAAATAAAATAAAAAATACATACATTCCTATTATATGCGTCACGAGCTTTGTAATAATTCATTTGTCTTGTGTTTCGAATTGTGTTTTCTTTTGTTATGTATTTACTTAATATGTCATTAAAACATATATATTTTTTTATTTTAGTAGGTTATTTTACGACGCTTTATCAACATAAAAGGTTATTTAGCGTCTGAATGTGATGAAGGTGATAGTGCCGGTGAAATGAGTCCGGGATTCAACACCAAAAGTTACCCAGCATTTGCTCATATTGGGTTGAAGGAAAACCCCGGGAAAAACCTCAACTAGGTAACTTGCCCCGACCGGGAATCGAACCTGGGCCACCTGGTTTCGCAGCCAGACGCGCTGACCGTTACTTCACAACATATATCTTATTACACACTTTTATCATTAAAGATTTGATAAATTTGTTATATGTGATGATGTCATGGAATACTAGTTGCTAGGTAAAGTTTTCTGGCACCAGTGGCAAAATTAGCGTAATAACAAGCGTGTTTTATTGCTAGATTAATATTAATCTTCGTAATAAGTTTATTTTTATATACAGTACACACATTAAGACAATACTGTAGGTTCTATAAAAATACAGAATTCCTATAAAATTACAAAATATGCCATGAACAAGAAAGAAAGAACGAAAATAAAAAAACGAAGGAAAGAGAATGAAATAAAGAAATTGCGTATGAAAGGATTAAATAAAAAAAGAACTTACTAACTTACAAATGGCTTTTAAGGAACCCGAAGTTTCATTGCCGCCCTCACATAAGCCTGCCATCGGTCCCTATCCTGTGCAAGATTAATCCAGTCTCTATCATCACACCCCACCTCCCTCAAATCCATTTTAATATTATCTTCCCATCTACGTCTCGGCCTCCCTAAAGGTCTTTAAAGGTCTTAAAAAAAGGACTGAAATTTAAAAAGGCAGGAAGAAAGGAGAAGAATAAAGGTAAAGAAATAAGGCAGATAAAAATAAAAGGAAGACGAAATAAGAAGAAAAGCAAGAAGGGTGGAAGAATGAATAAAAATAGGAGGATGAGAGGAAAGATTAAATGAATAATTTATAATAACAATTTATTTATTTAATCTGGCAGAACTAAGATCAGTAGGCCTTCTCTTCCGCCCAGCCAGACTCTAATTCTAATTGAATACAATTGGTTACATAATTATTACATTAATATCTAGACAATAAAATAAAATGAAAGTGAATAATGAAAGTTGGATAACTAATGTTAATGTGACAATAATAAACATTGGTAAGAAGAAATAATAATAATAATAATAATAATAATAATAATAATAATAATAATAATAATAATAATAATAATAATAATAATGAAATAATTTAAATATTTATTCTGTGATGTATGTAATCATTAAACATTGAGAAACCTGAAACAGCTATTATTGTCAACAATAATTGTTAGAAAAATATTTCGTTAGCCTATTCTTAAATTGGATGGATGTCTGACAGTCCCTGCCATTACTCGGTGGGGAATCCAAAGCCGAGGAACGGCCACAGTGAAAGAAGATGAATATGAGGATGTTTGGTGGGAGGGAATGGATAATATTGAGGAGCGTTGTGATCGTGTGTCTAGGTTATGATGGGTGGATAAATTTTGAAAATGAGACGCAAGATAGACAGGAATGGATAATATTGAGGAGTGTTGTGATCGTGTGTCTAGGTTATGATGGGTGGATAAATTTTGAAAATGAGACGCAAGATAGACAGGAATGGATAAGATTGAGGAGTGTTGTGATCGTGTGTCTAGGTTATGATGGGTGGATAAATTTTGAAAACAAGACGCAAGATAGACAGGAATGGATAATATTGAGGAGTGTTGTGATCGTGTGTCTAGGTTATGATGGGTGGATAAATTTTGAAAACGAGACGCAAGATAGACAGGAATGGATAATATTGAGGAGTGTTGTGATCGTGTGTCTAGGTTATGATGGGTGGATAAATTTTGAAAACGAGACGCAAGATAGACAGGAGTGGATAATATTGAGGAGTATTGTGATCGTGTGTCTAGGTTATGATGGGTGGATAAATTTTGAAAACGAGACGCAAGATAGACAGGAATGGATAAGATTGAGGAGTGTTGTGATCGTGTGTCTAGGTTATGATGGGTGGATAAATTTTGAAAACGAGACGCAAGATAGACAGGAATGGATAATATTGAGGAGTGTTGTGATCGTGTGTCTAGGTTATGATGGGTGGATAAATTTTGAAAACGAGACGCAAGATAGACAGGAATGGATAAGATTGAGGAGTGTTGTGATCTAGGTTATGATGGGTGGATAAATTTTGAAAACAAGACGCAAGATAGACAGGAATGGATAATATTGAGGAGTGTTGTGATCGTGTGTCTAGGTTATGATGGTGGATAAATTTTGAAAACGAGACGCAAGATAGACAGGAATGGATAAGATTGAGGAGTGTTGTGATCGTGTATCTAGGTTATGATGTGTGGATAAATTTTGAAAACGAGACGCAAGATAGACAGGAGTGGAGAAATGCAATGTGTGAAAGAGGAGGGAAAGACAGTGGATTTTCCTACGATCTTCTAGAGAGATAAGAAAGGAAATATGAAAAGAAATAAGATGAAGATAGATGGAAGCAGGAAGGAATGAACGAAATAAGATAGTAACGTTAAAAGGAGAAATAAAACATTTAAGATGAGTAAAATAATATAACCTACAAGGAAAAGGAAGAATTCAAATTGAAATTTGACGCAAGTCAGGAAAAGAAGCATTCCGCTCAAGACTTCTTGAATGATTAACCTAATTCTTAAACTTCCCTCGTGGCTTTAACCTCTTCTGTAATGGTCCTGAAGACCACAGGACTTCCAGTTCCTTTTCTATCATAAAATCAATTTCCCTAAAGGGTTATTACTTACACTTGTGATGCCCCTTGTGCCATACCATTCATTTGAGGTGGAGATTCCAATATTTTATCTCAAGGTTTCGCTTGGGACCCACCAAGAAGTCTGTACTATTCTGCCCTCCGTGTTTTATGTGCGTACCCCAAGGGTTGCGGTAGGCCTCGATGTCATTTACACTAACAGCCCGGCCTGGGCAGACCCAGCAATTATTTGTGCAGGACAATCAGCGTAAACTACTGACTCCTCCACGGCGGCGATATATCTGTATCATCTTCAGCGAGCTGGTCCACAGTTCACTGAACGTAGACATGCAGTTATGATACGTAAGAACTTTTTAGACATAGACTACTAGCAGAGTCCGTATAGGCCAGTTTCTATCTGATGCTTTTCTAATTCACTGCGGGCTAAAGCAGGGAGATGCACTATCACCTTTACTTTTTAACTTCGCTTTAGAATATGCCATTAGGAAAATTCAGGATAACACAAACGGTTTGGAATTGAACGGGTTACATCAGCTTCTTGTATATGCGGATGACGTGAATATGTTAGGAGAAATTCCACAAACGATTAGGGAAAACACGGAAATTTTACTTGAAGCAAGTAAAGCGATCGGTTTGGAAGTAAATCCCGAAAAGACAAAGTATATGATTATGTCTCGTGACCAGAATTATGTACGAAATGGAAATATAAAAATTGGAGAGTTATCCTTCGAAGAAGTGGAAAAATTCAAATATCTTGGAGCAACAGTAACAAATATAAATGACACTCGGGAAGAAATTAAACGCAGAATAAATATGGGAAATGCGTGTTATTATTCGGTTGAGAAGCTCTTATCATCCAGTCTGCTGTCCAAAAATCTGAAAGTTAGAATTTATAAAACAGTTATATTACCGGTTCTTCTGTATGGTTGTGAAACTTGGACTCTCACTTTGAGAGAGGAACAGAGATTAAGGGTTTTTGAGAATAAGGTTCTTAGGAAAATATTTGGGGCTAAGAGGGATGAAGTTACACAACACAGAGCTGCACGCACTGTATACTTCATCTGACATAATTAGGACCATAAAATCCAGACGTTTGAGATGGGCAGCACATGTAGCACGTATGGGCGAATCCAGAAATGCATATAGAGTGTTAGTTAGGAGGCCGGAGGGCAAAAGATCTTTGGGGAGGCCGAGACGTAGATGGGAAGATAATATTAAAATGGATTTGAGGGAGGTAGGATATGATGGTAGAGACTGGATTAATCTTGCTCAGGATAGGGTCCAATGGCGGGCTTATGTGAGGGCGGCAATGAACCTCCGGGTTCCTTAAAAGCCAGTAAGTAAGTAAGACTACTAGCTATATGTTTTAGGGTACTGGGTAGTGATTACACTGAACCACAAGTTTTTACTTTTTATCTTGATCCGAAATAAAAACAGGTGAATATTACTAAAATGTGTGCCTTAAATCTGAATTTAAAATGAAAATTGGCCTATCACGTACCATTTTCCGCTGAAGGTGAATTGAATTTTTAATGAAAGAACTTATATTTTTTTTTTCCATTTTGAATCTTGCGTACACTACTTTTAACACTTGAATATAAGTAATTGATTAACTAGCGGACTTACTCGTGTTAATTATGTAAGTCTGTGCGGCTTACAGCTTTTTCAGTGCTTCATCACACCATCCTCAGAGCCTACTAGATCTCGGCGTCATGTCGAACTTCTCTGCGTGTTGTGTGGGTGCGTTTGATTGTTGAAAAGTGTCGAAAAGTGGAGTAGAACAGTGTGTGTGTACTGAAATTGATCTGTGTGTTGAGAATTTGATCAGGGTGTGTTTTGGTGTGTTTGTATATTTCGTATTGTTCTAGTGTGTTGAGTTTTGGTTCTTGGGTTGTATGTGTAAGATTTCCATGTCCGCATTTATGTTATTGTAAGTATGGTTAGCATTGGTTATGTGATCGGCGTATGGACTAGATGTATTGTGTTCTCTGGTTATTGCTTTAATGTGTTCTTTGTAGCGAGTACATTGGACAGACAGGCAGATCTTCCAAACACGCTACAAAGAACACATTAAAGCAATAACCAGAGGACACAATACATCTACATACGCCGATCACATAACCAATGCTAACCATACATACAATAACATAAATGCGGATATGGAAATCCTACATATACAACCCAAGAACCAGAAACTCAACACACTAGAACAATACGAAATATACAAACACACTAAAACACACCCTGATCAAATTCTCAACACACAGATCAATTTCAGTACACACAAACTATTTGACTCCACTTTTCAACACTTTTCAACAATCAAACGTACCCACACAACAGGCAGAGAAGTTCGAGATGACGCCGAGATCTAGTAGGCGCTAAGGTTGGTGTGATGAAGCACCGAAACAGCTATAAGCCGCACAGACTTACATAATTAACACGAGTAATTCCGCTAGTTAATCAATTACTTAGGCTATATTTTTTTATTTTTCATTGCTACTGATAAAATTACAGGGATTAAAAATGTCTCATAATACTTGAAAAATGTATACTGGATAGGGTAAGGTTGCCTAATTCCGTGACATATTTAATAAAGTCTATATATATGCCAAAATTGTAATAAAAATGTTCAAATAATACCTAAATGACGTTATTTGGACCTTTAGCTACAGTTTTTACAACATTCAGTGTCAACAGTTTCACAAGTTTGGTATATAATATATAATTCTTCATTGTTATACAGAGGCTCCTAAATCCGTGACAGGGATCCATATTCCGTGATAGTGGTTTCCTAATTCCGTGAGTAATATCCTAATTATGTGATACTAAAATAACCCTCATTAACTGCTCAGAAAACAAACGTGTATGTGGAAAAACACATTAAAGTCATGGTATATTGTTTTAATATGGATTAAGCAAGAAATTACAACAAAGAAAAAGGGCCTAAGTGACAAATTTCATACAAAATTCTTGTGTAACTACAGGAATACATATTATATATTAATATATTATAAACAAAATAAACTGTAAGTTAAATTCAATACAAAATTTAATTTGAATAGATTGAATTATAACACAATTATTTCTCATCATTTATATTCCTAACAACAGCAGTAATTAAGTTAAATATACGCCCTATTATTTTATTATAATTACAATTAATGTTTTATATAACATTTCTATTATTATTTCCACGAACTATTTTCTTTCATAGACATTAATTTTCACAATTTAGAGTTGGCACCACTGGTCGAGTGAGCCAGGAAGGAGAAATATGAAAATAAATCCGAAAATGGGAAAGCTTCTGTAGCATTATTGTCTCACAATGTTTAAATAATCATACACATTGATTCAGCTGACTATAATCTACAGTAATATATCATTTTTATAATGCTATATTAATCCTTACCTCAAATATAAAATGTTTCTTCAGGAGCGGTCACAAGAGAAAGAAAAACTTACTGGTCAACCACCTTTCACTGAACAAAAGCTTCCGCAGTCGACTGCTTCTATTCGAAAGGCGGGTAGTCAATAGAATTGAAAGGAAGACATTTCCTGGCATCTGTTAGGTATTTCAAAACTTAAAATTCAGAGACCACAACTCCATGGCAGTCAATTGAAATTTGAAATAAGTCGTTCCGTACCGTCTGATTGGTCAAATTTAGTATGACGTAGTAAAAGTGTAATATTCAAGGAAAAAAAAGTTGTAAAAGGATTTGAATTTTTAAATAGGGTAAACTAGGATCTGTTGGACAGTCGGGCAGGTTGGACACTCCGTACTTTAAAGTGTTACCACGCCACTTGTGGGCACCACATTCAGCTAGAAGTCAATGACGGAAGTAGCCACGAGTGGGGCTACTTCCCTCATTGACTTCTAGCTGAATGTGGTGCCCACAAGTGGCGTGGTAACACGTTAAAGTACGGAGTGTTCAACATGCCCGACTGTCCAACAGACCCTAGTTTACCCTATGTTAATTTTATTTTTATTTTTTTTTATTTTTATGGAAATGTCCTCTATTCTCAGGAATTATTAATTATAAAAAGACGGATTATAGACAAAAGTGGATGGAACATATTAATGGAATGAGTAAGGAGAGATATCCATTGTTAGCAAGAAATTATCAAGCAAGAGGAAGACGTGACGTCGGGAGACCTAGAAAACGTTGGGCTGATGAATTATGAAGTCGGAACGGGCAATTGCCTAATCCTTGGAGTAATGATGATGATGATGACGAAATTTTAAACAGTTGTTGGCAACAATACGGTAATGAAATTACCGTACATAATGTGATCTATGTCTATTAGTTTGATAAAAAAATACTTAAAATGACAATTACACTCTTACTACGTCATACTACTTTTGACCAATAAAACGGTACTAAAGGACGTATTTCAACCAATCATGGCTGCTTATCGCACAATTTTATCGCGTCCCTAGCATTTGTTTAATTTTATCGCGTCCCTAGCACTTGTTTCTTTGTTTGCCAACATTTGAAACTGCACTGGTCTGGACGTCAAAAATATATATATTACAAACCACTCCAGTCGATGCACAGCAGCTTCAAATATGACTCGCATTGGCATTCAAGAACAAGAATTAACAAAAATCACTGATCATACTTATGCATCTTCTGAAATCCGATTTACAAATAAATGAAGAGCACCATTCGGAAATCCTGAATAAGTTCAATACGCCATGCAGGCCTAAATCAACGAGTTCCACTTCTATTACGCACACATCCAATATAACATCAATTGAACCACCAACCACATTCAAATTTGAAAATTGTACATTCAATAATTATTCCTTTTAAAATTATTCATGTTTATTTTTATGTCATTGTCGTTAATTAGAACTTTTCTAACACTTGTGTATATTAGTTAGGTTATGTTATAGCTTCTGCTCTGAGAGGATAAAAAGAACTTCTGCTATACGAGTATGATATTATGGATAGTCACGTATCAGAGATTGTTTAATATTAAGATTTATTGAATAGTAATCATTACAGTGTCTGTATAAAGACACTACTACCATCTAGCATGCATCTGGCGTAATATTTGTAATGTTGAGATGGTACAATAATACATTTGACGACAGTTGTTTTTTCGTAAGTCAATTAATATTTTATTGTATTGGAATACTTCGTTACTTCTAATCTTTATATACTTTCTTCTAATCGTGTAATAGTCAATTAAGTCCCACTCGAGTTTTGATTTTCTCTAGATAAATCAAAACGTCTAGTGAGATTACTGTTGATAAAATAGGCTACAATGAACATTATTTTTTTAAATCAAATATTTTTGCAACTTGTTTTTCTTGATTAAACTGCGTCAATTTGCTTAGAAAATCTTGTAGTTTATCCTGAAAAAATTCATCATTTCTACAATAGTTCCTTAGGTAATGGGTCACTAAGCAACCAAATTTAACATTGGCGGTATAGGGTAGTTAATCTTCCCTAATTTTAAACCGAGAATGTCACAATATAAATGATAAAACAAAAGAATACATAATATTTAAATAAGTTTTGTGCGAGATCGTGCGTATTTGCTTGGTTTCCGCACAAAACCAATACGCGGTAAGTCTAAAATTCCACATTCAGTATTCCCAACCTAACACACACACACAACAATTTAGATCTTCTTACCGCTTAAGTGACATATTGATTTTACTGCTTTAGGCTTCTGACATATTATTTTTAGAGACGTTCAATATAGTAATAATTATAAATTGAAACTTACCACTGCAATTTCACCTAAATTGCACTGTTAATTATTGTTTTTAAATATTTGCAAAAATTAAGTAAAATCTACAACTCCACTAAAGTTACTGGATTCGTGATGCAAGTAACATTAAGGAAGCCGTGAAAAAATCAACAAGATTCCAGATGCTGATGTTATTACTGCAATATGTTATATAAATAATATTGTTAAAATATTAAAATGAAATATAAATCATTACATAACCTTACCGCTTGTTTTAAGTTCGCATTTATAGACTGGGGGAAAAAAAAAGACAGACGTATATCACGGCTTGCTGGAGTATAGTAAACACAGAAAATATTTTAAAGCAACAATGTTGAAGATACATATTTTTGTTTTACAAATTTGCCGTCATTGAACAGAAACCAAGATGGAGATTTCATTGCAACTAATTAGAAATTCCTCTTTCAGTTATGTAATAAACGATCTTCTCACAAAATAATGTAGGATACACGAGCGGTATGTTTTCTTTCAATTCTCGGAAATTAAAAAAGCTCAACTACGTTTCGCTTTTTCAAACTTTTCCTCGAACATGAAAACTTCAACATACCGCTCTTGTAACGCATATTACTATTTCTACGGACATAAGAAAGGGGCTTTTGATAAGATGACTTAAAAAATATAAACTAAGGGAATATGCAACGAGCTCAAGTGTGTAATTCTTGAAGAAGAAGAAGAAGAAGAAGAAGAAGAAGAAGAAGAAGAAGACGAAGAAGAGAAAGAAACATACTAGTCTAATTTGTCAATGAAGATGACCTGAAAAAAAGGTTGAAATTTACAGCAAGGTTTCGTGCTGCAGTTACGAAACACTTTACTTTACGTGCTGTGGTGAACCAGAGTTCAGTCACTACAAATGATTACACAGCCCGGCCAACAAAAAATTCACACTTACAGCCAGAGATGCCGGAGATGAAGAAATTAACTCTCCGCTCTCACTTTCTACCGGATTGGAATTGGACCACACGAAAGAATGCCCGTAATCACAGCGTTACAGATTCATTTAATGTGATTGTTTTCAATCCCCCACCTTTTTCTGCGGATATCCTTGGCTGTGGTACAGTACGGTTAAGATTGCAGTGTGAGATGGTCAAACCCACGCATATCTGTACTGTCTATTGTAATTGCGGCTTAGCCCTGTTATACTTACTCACTGGCTTTTAAGGAACCCGGAGGTTCATTGCCGCCCTCACATAAGCCCGCCATTGGTCCCTATCCTGAGCAAGATTAATCAAGTCTCTACCATCATATCCCACCTCCCTCAAATCCATTTTAATATTATCTTCCCATCTACGTCTCGGCCTCCCAAAAGGTCTTTTTCCCTCCGGTCTCCCAACTAACACTCTACTGTATATGCATTTCTGGATTCGCCCATACGTGCTACATGTCCTGCCCATCTCAAACGTCTGGATTTTATGTTCCTAATTATGTCAGGTGAAGTATACAATGCGTGCAGTTCTGCGTTGAGACATAAATAAATAAATAAATAAATAAATAAATAAATAAATAAATAAATGAATAAATAAAGTATTACTTTTGTCCCAATGGGATGCTTTCCACAGAATGCCACAGTTCCCCTTTTAGTAGTAGTAGTAGTAGCAGTAGCAGTAGCAGTAGTAGTAGTAGTAGTAGTAGTAGTAGGGCCTAGTAGTAGTAGTAGTAGCAATAGTAGTGGTAGCAGTAGTAGCAGTAGTAATAGTAGTAACAGTAGTAGCTGCAGCAGTAGTAGTAGTAGTAATAATAGTAGCAGCAGTAATAATAGTAGCAGCAGTAGTAGTAGTAGTAGTAATAGTAGCAGCAGTAGTAGTAGTAGTAGTAGTAGTAACAGTAATAGTAGCAGCAGTAGTAGTAGTAGTAATAGTAGCAGCAGTAGTAGTTGTAGTAGTAGTAGTAGTAGTAGTAGCAGTAGTAATAGTAATAGCAGCAGTAGCAGCAGCAGCAGCAGCAGCAGCAGCAGCAGCAGCAGCAGCAAGTTGTAGCAGTAACAGTGGTAGCAGTGGCAGTAGCAGTAGCAGCAGCAGTAGTTGTAGTAGCAGTAGCAGTAGTAGTAGTAGTAGTAGTAGTAGCAGTAATAGCAGCAGCAGTAGCAGCAGCAGTAGCAGTAGCAATAGTAGCAGCAGTAGCAGCAGTAGCAGTAGTAGTACAGTAATAGTAGCAGCAGTAGTAGCAGTAGCAGCAGCAACATAGCAGCAGCAGTAGTAGCAGCAGTAATAGTAGTAACAGTAGTAGCTAGTAGCAGCAGTAGTAGTAGTAGTAGTAATAGTAGCAGCAGTAATAAGTAGCAGTAGTAGTAGTAGTAGCAGTAGCAGCAGTAGTAGTTGTAGTAGTAGTAGTAGTAGTAATAGTAAGTAGTAGCAGTAGTAGTAGTAGTAATGGTAGCAGCAGCAGTAGCAGTTGTAGCAGCAGTAGTAGCAGTAGCAGCAGCAGCAGCAGTAGCAGCAGCAGCAGTAGCAGCAGCAGCAGTAGCAGTAGCAGTAGCAGCAGCAGCAGCAGCAGCAGCAGTAGCGGCAGCAGCAGTAATAGCAGCAGCAGTAGTAGTAGCAGTAGCAGTAGTAGCAGCAGTAGCAGCAGCAGAGTAGTGGCAGCAGCCCAGCAGTAGTAACAGTAGCAGTAGTAGCAGCAGTAGTAGTAGCAGCAGCAGCAGCAGCAGTGGTAGTAGCAGTAGTAGCAGCAGCAGCAGCAGCAGCAGTAGCAGCAGCAGCAATAGCAGCAGCAGCAGTAGTAGTAGTAGTGGCAGCAGTAGCAGCAGCAGCAGCAGCAGTAGTAATAATAATAGTAGCAGCAGTAGTAGTAGTAGTAATAGTAGCAGCAGCAGCAAGTAGTAGTAGTAGTAGTAATAGTAGCAGCAGTAGTAGTAGTAGTAGTAATAGTAGCAGCAGTAGTAGTAGTAGTAGTAGTAGTAGTAGCAGCAGCAGCAGTAGTAGTAGCAGTAGTAGTAGTAATAGTAATAGTAGCAGCAGTAGTAGTAGTAAAGTAATAGTAGCAGCAGCAGTAGCAGCAGCAGTAATAGTAGCAGCAGTAGTAGTAACAGTAATAGCAGTAGTAGTAGCAGCAGCAGTAGTAGTAGTAGCAGCAGTAGTAGCAGTAGTAGCAGTAGTAGCAGTAGTAGCAGTAGCAGTAGCAGTAGCAGCAGTAGTAGCAGTAGTAATGACAGTAGCAGCAGTAGCAGCAGTAGTAGTAAATAGCAGCAGGTAGTAGTAGTAGCAGTAGTAACAGTAGCAGCAGTAGTAGTAGCAGTAAAGTAGCAGCAGTAGTAGCAGCAGTAACAGTAGCAGCAGTAGTAGCAGTAGCAGTAGTAGCAGTAGTAGTAGTAACAGTAATAGTAGTAGCAGCAGTAGTAGTAGTAACAGTAATAGTAGCAGCAGCAGCAGCAGTAACAGCAGCAGCAGCAGCAGCAACAGTAATAGCAGCAGTAGCAGCAGCAGCAGCAGTAGTAGCAGCAGCAGCAGCAGCAGCAGCAGCAGCAGCAGCAGTAATAGTAGCAGCAGCAGTAGTAGTAGTAGTAGTAGCAGTAGCAGCAGTAGTTGTAGTAGTAGTTGTAGTAGCAGTAGTAGTAGTTGTAGTAGTAGTTGTAGTAGCAGTAGCAGTAGTAATAGCAGCAATAGTAGTTGTTGTAGTAGTAGTAGTAGTAATAGTAGCAGTAGTAGTTGTAGTAGCAGAGTAGTAGCAGTAGCGGCAGCGTAGTAGCAGTAGTAGTAGCAGCAGCAGTAGCAGTAGTAGTAGCAGTGACTTTAACACAAGTTTCAGCTGTAAAAATAACAACAGTTGTAACAGTAGTTCGTATTTGTTGTTATAGCAATTGTGACAGTAGCCTACTAGTGGTAACATATGTAGCAATATGATCTCTTCCTTTTTCCAAAGTCACGAGGAATTGGCTCCGAAATTTAAAACCCAATGGTGACGCAAAGAGGCAAGAAAGAGGAAGGACGAAAGTAACGCATGTGCACGGATTAAAGTCCAACGAGGTTTTAAAATATTATAGAGGGCCGAGCCTAAAGGCATCCAATTTGGCCTAAGGAATTATTTCTTACAGCAATCAAGGAGCAAGGCTGCGAGTATCACACAATACTGCTCGATGGGGCACGCCAGATGGCTACCACAACCACCGAGGGGGCAGGGGCGGACAGGGGAGGGCACGTGCTGTCCCAAAACGGCACCCCCTCCCCAGTCTTTGTTACGGCTACGAAGGTTAGACTTTACTCTTTCTTGTATTTGCACACTTTGTGTTCAGCATCTAATCTGCTCTGTGAAAAAAGGAAGGAATATCTTATACGTAAGACTTTGGCTTAATCTAATGCAGTCTATAATTAAGTAACGGCCCTTGTGAGCGTAGCAGCAGTGCACGCACTGATAATTAAACTCTGTGTCTATCTATATTTAGTTGAACATAAGGCTCGCTTCCTCCAGAACATGTCTAGCTTGTGACGTTTCCTTACGTATAATGATAGTCCCCATTACAATCGACTTAATTTAACAGCAAAATTTTCAAGCAGAGTTTATGTAACACGGGGTGGAATACGTATTTAAACCCCTCATTCAATAAAACCTTAAAGCACTGCTATAAAAAACAAGTTCACATGCAGTACTCCCTCTGGCGATGTCACACAAAGTTAGAAGATCGCGTATTCTCTGAGAGTAAAGGAAATCATTGTCGATAAGACTAAATTACTGATCACAACACGCACGTTAGGGGTGTCTCCAAATGATTGAAGCCGTTTGAAAGAAACGCTGTATATGTAAGTTAAGGCAGGTGTCTTTAATTTCATGTTGTATGATTTATCCGATAAGCAGGTTGTAATACAATGTTAAAATTGAAATGTAAAGTCTATACTTATCTAGTATTATATGATTAATTATGACATAAACGTTTTCGGCACTAATGTGCCATTTTCAAATGTATGAAAATTGTTGCCTAATTAAATGTTCAAATAGGTGCACATGAGCTGTGTGAATGAAACATATAATGTGTACCCTGGTGATTTCATGTCATATATAAAAAACAATCTGTTTGTAGATAATTAATGATTAAAAATTAAAAATTAAAAACACTCACTCATTACTAACATTTAGAATTTGTTATTCTGCTGAAATTGTCCATCAATTTGTGGAACATTGGGGATGTCTTGACGTATTGTGTGGTCAAATGCAGTTATTCATTTACTTGAAATGTTGTAACCTTACACTAGGATATTCACTATTAAAATATTAAAATTCTTTATGTTGATTCGTTATTGTTGCACCAAGGTTCCTTGTTGTTTGTTCACTTTTCACATATTGGAGCACTTTACCATAATCGAATGTGGTGCGTAATATAAGTTACATTGATACCTGGTTATTGTTTTCCTTTTGTTGCTGTGGTTGGATTATTACATATTCATGGTTGTCACCGTCCGATTATCAGTCAAGCCTTTACACTGCGAACATAAAATTTGTTGTTACGTATATGAATATGCTGATGGTTAAATGCATTGAATTAAACAAGTGACTTACGTACAATGGCTGGACGTGTTGCGTACTCGACGTTGGCCAGGCTATGAATGAGAATCGTTCGATGCTCACAGTAGTTCTTATCTTAATGAACATCTGGCGGAACCAGAAGTAATGTGGGGATGGGGGATGTGATGTCATAAGCTGAGATGATGTAGTCTGATTTTTTGAAACTAATTTAAATAAATTGAATAATGGGTTCTTGGGGTTAACTATTTGCTCGTTTAAAAGTTGGTTCCCTTTATTAAAACTCTTTGCGATGTAATATTGATCTGCCGTGTCTATTATGGGACTGTTAGTGACTTTAATAATTTTTAGTGTATCTTTTATGTTACATAATTCATGGCCTTCTTCAATAAGGTGATGGTGTCTTTAAGTTAGTCATGCCTCCAAAGTTTGCCACTCATCTTTTTCGTTAAGATACGATATTTAGCCAAAAGTTGGCATCAATACTTGATGCATGATGCATTAAAACTTCGTTCACTACGCAAGGTGCATTACCAGTATCTCTTGCAATGAGGTAGTCGCCATATTGTGTTAACTGTGGTTGCCGGTATAAGATTTGCTCCGTAAGTATCCGTTTCATCCGTGGCGATCACGTGACTCGCGACACATTGTGGCTCGCAGTGATAGCTGTGCATTTCGCTTGCTTCTAACCTCCGCCTACCCTCACCCTCTCACTCACTGGACTCAAACTCCGTTCCATTTGTATTTGTCTCTGACCTGCGAGTGGCATATGTCTCTCTCGAAACCATGTACGAAAGTTCCAAGTAGGATGGGAGGACGCATTTTTTTTGCTGTCAATATGATGAGGATATTAAATGTATGATTTGTTCACAAGTATTACGAGGAAAAAGGTTGTATAACATAAAACGGCATTATACTACATGTTACTGATGAAACATTCAAAGGTTAAGTGTTATTGTTATCATCATCATTACCATCAAGATCATCATCATCATCTCTGTACGTCGACCCTTTTTCAGCAGATGTACGAATAATGCGGTTAGCTCTTCAATTTAAACTCACTGATTTACTATGTGATGTCAAATGAAAGCTAGATGTAAGGACTTGACAAATGTTGAACTTTCAAATCTTTGCCAAAAAATAAATATCCAAAGTCTCGTTCTTTCGCTTGCTCTGTTGAAGCCATGTTCTCTACAACTTACGTTTGTGAAAAATTATTTTCGACAATGAAAATAGTAAAAACCAAATTTAGATCACGACTGACAGACAAATACCTTCGTGATCAACTACGACAGGCAGTAAGTGACATAATTTCTCATTTTGAAACTTTGTCGCAGAGACATTCTGAAGACAGTTAATTTTAGGTTGTCATATTGTTCATTTATTGTTCATTTCTTTCTTCGTTACACGTACTAAACATTAGTTTGTGACCTTGTACTGTATAAAATTATATTTAAGTGCTTGACGTAAGGAAAATGAAAATCCGCTAATAAGTCAGACAGCTGCTTAATTTCCTCTTCGGGTGTCCGCCTCCCTCCATAGGTGCTATGCACGTTGCAGATTACACAGTGGCTCGGCGCACGATTACATTTTTGCCACCTCTGGATTAAGTATTGCATTTACAGACTGTGATATATCATTTTAAAGCATATTTTGTAGTTTTAGAATGACGTTTACTATAGTGATGTCCTATTTTATGACATTATTATTAAATACTGAAACTGTTCTTAAGTTCGCCACTCCAGCTTCTTCCATGGTCAACTTAATCATTCGTTGCTGCTTCTCTGAGATCGTTTTAAACAGTTGGCAGTTTAAACAACTGATTACGATGATCCCCCCAGCCGTTATAGCTGGCATTCGCAACCGAATTTCGCTACTTATCGTAGCTCCTCAAGTGCATCACGATGCTGGATGGGCACCGGTCCCATACACTGGCCGAAATTTCATGAGAAAATTTCTTCCCCCATGAGGACTCGAACCAGCGCGCATTCCGTAACGCGAGTCCTAAGCAGGATGCCTACGCCACGGCGCGGGACATCATTATTATTATTATTATTATTATTATTATTATTATTATTATTATTATTATTATTATTATTATTAATTGAACGGGTTACATCAGCTTCTTGTCTATACGGATGACGTGAATATGTTAGGAGAAAATCCACAAACAATTAGGGAAACCACGGAAATTTACTTGAAGCAAGTAAAGAGATAGGGTTGGAAGTAAATCCCGAAAAGACTACGTATATGATTATGTCTCGTGGTCAGAATATTTTACGAAATGGAACTATAAAAGTTGGAGATTTATCCTTCGAAGAGGTGGAAAAATTCAAATATCTTGGAGCAACAGTAACAAATGTAAATCACACTCGGGAGGAAATTAAACGCAGAATAAATATTGGGAAATGCGTGTTATTATTCGGTTGAGAAGCTTTTGTCATCTAGTCTGCTGTCAAAAAATCTGAAAGTTAGAATTTATAAAACAGTTATATTACCGGTTGTTCTGTATGGCTGTGAAACTTGGACTCTCACTTTGAAAGAGGAAGAGAGATTGAGGGTTTTTGAGAATAAGGTTCTTAGGAAAATATCTGGGGCTAAGAGGGATAAAGTTATAGGGGAATGGAGAAAGTTACACAACGCAGAGCTGCACGCATTGTATCCTTCACCTGACATAATTAGGAACATTAAATCCAGACGTTTGAGATGGGCAGGACATGTAGCACGTATGGGCGAATCCAAAAATGCATATAGAGTGTTAGTTGGGAGGCCAGAGGGGAAGATAGCTTTGGGGTGGCCGAGACGTAGATGGGAAGATAATATTAAAATGGATTTGAGGGAGGTGGAATATGATGGTAGGAACTGGATTGATCTTGCTCAGTATAGGGACCAATGACGGGCTTATGTGAGGGCGGCAATGAACCTCCGGGTTCCTTAAAAGCCAGTAAGTAAGTATTATTATTATTATTATTATTATTATTAATATTATTATTATTATTATTATTATTATGAAGTTACAGGAGAATGGAGAAAGTTACACAACACAGAACTGCACGCATTGTATTCTTCACCTGACATAATTAGGAACATTAAATCCAGACGTTTGAGTTGGGCAGGGCATGTAGCACGTATGGGCGAATTCAGAAATGCATATAGAGTGTTAGTTAGGAGACCGAGGGAAAAAGACCTTTGGGGAGGCCGAAATGCAGATGGGAGGATAATATTAAAATGGATTTGAGGGAGGTGGGATATGATGGTAGAGACTGGATTAATCTTGCTCATGATAGGGACCAATGGTGGGCTTATATGATGGCGGCAATGAACCTCCGGGTTCCTTAAAAGCCAGCAAGTAAGTATTATTATTATCACAATTTACCAAGCTTTACCCTATAATATTTCAATCTATTCTGTTATTATTTCATCTAACGCAGTTAATTAAATGTATAAAATATTATGCATAATCCGATTCACTGCGTCTAAAACGCGTTGAAGTTTCATTGCTGTACTAATGTCCCAGTATGATAATTTGGTAAGCAGTTGGTTCCATATTTTAATTCTTAATAGACTTTCAATGTAATTATTTATTCTCACAAATAATTTATTTAAAATATATAGACATTTCTTCTTACACTCTCACAATGCTCGTCACGAATAATTTAAAAATTTCGGTGGTAAGACTCCATCAACTCGCTGCAGGAATAAACAGCTGTTATTGCAGCCATCTTAATAATGCTACGCGTATATAGATTATACCGGTTAGTTCAAGGATCCCCAACAGAATGTGTGTTAGTACTATCAGGAGGATAAATGCAGATTACAATTTTAGAGTTCGAAAGGGTTTAATTATAGAGAATTTTCCGGCCGTAGCGGGTTCCGGGCAGAGTTCACTTCTTACTTTCACATTAATTTTCCCGTTATACTTTCATAAGTGTAATTTCTGGGCGACCAACGCAATAATGCCTGTGATGCCTTCGCCCTCCTTGTTCACCGTTTACTAATACCAGCTTACTGAAAACGAGAAAATAATTAAGATGTTCTAGATGGGCATGAGCAATCCACATACTGCAGGGCTGTATGTATGGATTAGGAAGCATTTTATACCTACCTCACCATATGATCTTGGTAATAAACATTGTGAAGCACGCTTTCTCACCCGGGGGTTAGTAAGCTATAAGGAATGCACCGACGAGACGGTTCGAATTACGATTTCGATTTAATATGTTCTTAAAATATAAACGAAATGACTATAGGGAAAGACACAGGGCTAAATTAATATGTTGCTATATGCATTCGATACGATCTACAGTTCAGACAGGTTTATCGAACGCACAATAGTAATATGCGTTACAAGAGGGGTATGTTGATGTTTTCATGTTCGAGGAAAAGATTGAAAAAGCGAAACGTAGTTGAGCTTTTTTAATTTCCGAGAACATGAAAACAAACATACCGCTCGTGTATCGTACATTATTTTGTGCGAAGATCGTTTATTACATACCTGAAAGACGAATTTCTAATTAGTTGCAATGAAATCTCCATCTTGGTTTCTGTTCAATGACGGCAACTTTTAAAAACAAAAATATCTATCTTGAAATTGTTGCTATAAAATGTTTGCTGTGTTTACTATATTCCAGCAGGCCGTGATATACGTCTGTCTTTTTTTCCCCCAGTCTATAAATGCGAACTTAAAACAAACGGGAAGGTTATGTAATGATTTATTTTTCATTTTAATATTTTAATAATATTATTTATATAACATATTGCAGTAATAACATCGGCATCTGGAATCTTCTTGATTTTTTCACGGCTTTCTTAATGTTACTTGCATTACAAATGCAGTAACTTTTGTGGTGTTGTAGAGTTTACTTAATTTTTGCAAATATTTAAAAACAATAATTAACAGTGAAATTCAGGTGAAATTGCAGTGGTAAATTTCCAATTTATAATTATTACTATGTTAAACATCTCTAAAAATAATATGTTAAAAGCCTAAAGCAGTAAAATGAATGTCGCGCTTAAGCGGTAAGAAGAGGGAAATTGTTATGTGTGTTAGGTTGGGAATAGTGAATGTGGTATTTCACACTTACCGCGTATTGGTTCTGTGCGGAAAGCAAGCAAATACGCACGATCTCGCACAAACGTTCAATATCGCACTTCTGAGCTCTCAAAATTTTCCAAAATAATTGGAAAACTCGTACACAAATGATTTTATACACTAAATGATAGGAAAGAGTGAAAATTTTCCTGTGTGTATGACCGTTTAGCGTAAATATCCGCAATCAGTAGCTCTGAAATGTACAATATTATACAGGGTTAGTTAAAAGTCCAGCACCACCTAAATAACTTTTGAAGCATGTGGTTCAGTGACATGAAATTTGTTATGTGGGATAACCATATACTAAGAACTCAATAATGGTATTACCGAGTTTTTTCTACTTCTGGTTTAACCGGAAGTAACACAAACTCTCTTATTTCAAATGGAACACCCAATATATTTTTTTTTTAAATTTTTGAATAGTGCTCATTAAAATATTTTCAAAAAGTACGCACACTCAATACTTCTGTACAAATTCAGTGTTGCTAAGTCAAGAAAAAGAAAAGTGTATCGAATATTAAAATAATAAAATACTCCTTCCTTAACAAAAACAAAACAAAGCTAGCGCACCTTTTAAAAATTATGTGTTGAAATTGGTAGCCCTCAGCTGATTTACAATGTGTCACTCGATCAAAGAAATCATTTAAGGAATGATTTAACCAGGCTTTAGGAATATCTTGCACCACTTCCATTTTTATTTATCAACACTGAATTTGTACAGAAGTATCAAGTGTGGATACTTTTTGAAAAGCTCTTAAGGAGCTTTATTCAAAAATAAAAAAATATATATATTGGGTGTTCCATTTAAAATGAGAGAGTTGGAGTAGAAGAATCTCGGTAATACCATTATTGAGTTTGTAGCATATGGTTATCCTCACATATCAAGTTTCATATCAGTGAACCGTATGCTTCAAAAGTTATTTAGGTAGTGCGTTTATTATTTTAATATTGAACATTCCATTTGATCAGTATTGCAGCAGAAGCATAACCTTAATGAATGAATGAAGTTCGCCCATAATGTAAATGAGAAAGTGTAAGTTTTCATAGTGATATTAATGTTTCTGTGGGAAAATTTCCGCAATTATAGAATAATAATTATTAAATATTCTTCTCAGTGATGTTAAGTGTAGATGTTTGACGCTTTGTATCTTCTAAACTCTGTGATGACATGCATTATTGTAATCCACTTAGAAATACTGTATTGATTAGATTTAAAACTTATTAACTAAAAAGATTGTAACATTATCCATCTAAATTAAAACAGACGCTGGTACAGACACTCATTCTACCTCACTTCGATTATTGCGACGTTTTGTTCAGTGATCTCAGGATTGATTCCGCTCAGAAACTACAGCGTGTTCATAACGCGTGCGTCCGCTTCATTTGTAATGTTCGATACTATGATCACGTCTCACCTTCTTTTCAGAAGTTATCATGGCTTAGGTTACATGAGAGGAGAAATCTGCACTCACTTTCTCTCTTATACCGAATTATGCACACTTCATCCCCCTATTATTTATTCGCTCGTTTTCATACTCTCTCTCGCTATCATAATATTAATACTCGATCACAACGCGATAACACACTAGAAATTCCACTTCACACATCATCTCTCTATTCCTCATCTTTCACTGTTGCTACCTCTCGTCACTGGAACTCTCTGCCGCCTGAAGTCAAGGCCTAACGAAAATTGAAATCTTTCAAATCCAATTTAGAAAATTATCTTATGACGAGTTGCCAAACTAACTTACTATTATGACAAGTGTTGTATTGCATGTTTCCACATATTCACATTTTTTTTAATGTTCTAGTGATATTTAACTTATTTTTTATTTCATATTTTCCGATAATGGTATATCTCTAATGTGATAAATTGAGCTATATATTATAATCATAATTTTCCTTACTGTGTGTACTTAAAAATATTGTTTACATTGTATGCTTTGTACTGCACTATTTTATTAGGCCTACTACTATTAGTATTATTACTATTAGGCCTATTATTATTATCATTATTATTATTACTATTCTTATTTTTTATCATTATTATTATTATTATTATTATTATTATTATTATTATTATTATTATTATCAATAATTGTCTTAATTTTTATACTTTGTATGCCTCATTTTTTTAACCTGCTGTTCATATTTTATTATGCTTTTTCTTTCTTTCTGTATCTTATATATTATGTCTGATTTCTTCTTACTTGTTGTTTACATTTTATTATTATTATCTTATTCAGTTTTGTGTGTAAAATTGTAGTGTACTTTTCAAATTTGTAGTGTTTTTGTAACGCAGTTTTTACTCCTGGTTGAGTGTTAGAGAAGGCCGTATGGCCTTAACTCTGCCAGGTTAAATAAATCATTATTATTATTATTATTATTATTATTATTATTATTATTATTATTATTATTATTACTATTATTATTATTATTATTATTATTATTATTATTATTATTATTATTATTATTATTATTGAAATCTCGTAAACGTATAATACGCCAAAATTATCCGAGTCTCATATTATATACACAAATATACAGACAGGCTGAAAGTCAACTAGACTATCAGATTTGTTGTTTATTGCGCAAGCGTTACGTCTCAAGGTTTTAAATTGGAGCGTTGTTTAGATTAGCACTGAAATCTCTGAGCAGTCAAAACTGTTTCAGCGCTAATCAGCGCACCGCCTCTGACAGGTGTCTGCAGTCATTATTATTGCTGGTCTGTCAGGTGGTCACTGAAATAGAGTCCTCTGATCACGCATGCGCTAATTCATCCGCGTTTCATTTGTTTACAAGAAATGGCATTGAGATAATAAGCTTCCCATTCGATGTGCGCCTCCAAGTCGCTTCTGGTCTTATTACTGTGATGTCTGATGAAACAAAGCGCGATGCGAAGACAGTTGTGCATCATCGAGGTTATACAGGGTGTCTGTAAATTAGACCGACAAAATTAGGGAGCAGATAGGTAACCTTCGTGGAAGCATATTTTGTTAAGGAACCCATGGGCTACAACGCTTCGTTTCATTGAAAGAAGACGGGAACCGATAATCACTCTTTTCAGTCCAAGAGGGATGTATCATTACTACTATCACTCGGTTTGTTTATGTCCGGAGCCCAGTATCATTTGGTATCGATTACAGCACGTTTGTTTACTTCCATTGGTACGACCTCTTGTTATCCGTGTTATTCGTCTACGGCCCGGTTTCTTCAACCTTTGTTCTCGTTTTCAAAATTTATCCGCATATCATCAGCTAAGTACAAGATCTCATCATAACAATTTACTCATTATACCCTACCACAAGACATCTTTATATTCTTCATCTTATACAGTTTCAGTTGCTAGAAATTGGAACTCGCTTCCGAGTGATGTAAGGGGTTGTTGGACAATAACTTAATTTAGGTCAAAATTACATAAATTCTTACTTAACAGATTAATTGCTGATTAATATTTGTTACCTATAATGAAACTAACATCTGTCCATTCTTATTATTATCATTAATTTCTCTAAATAGATTTACAAAACCTCTGATGGCAATTACATTAATATTCTCATTATAGAAACATGTTTTAGATTTATATATATTTTTTTTCTCCCTGTAACATAGTCCTAGTAAGCTTATATTAAATTAATTTTCATCATTTTACTAGCTAACTCAAATCTTAAATTAATTTTAATTGATTGAATTAAATTAGCTCATAAATTAAGTTACTAATTTACCTTATAGGTTTATCTAAATTTAAATAAATATGTAGTCTACTAGTCGTTAAAACTTTAAAACTTAACTGAAGAATATAGCTGGAGAATCTTTTAAGTGTAGTGTAAATATTTGTAATTTAAATATGTATTGTATTGATTAAGGCTGGTTGAGTGGAAGAGAAGGCCTTATGGCCTTAACTCTGCCAGCGAAAATAAAACATTATTGTTATTATTATTATTATTATTATTATTATTATTATTATTATTATTATTATTATTATTTAATGCACCTAACATAGCGTTAATTAACTGTAAGTTAAAAGTATGAATCGCTGTTAAAAATATTCCGTTTCTTCAACTTTACATTTCACATTTTAACATTATGTTTGTTAACTCTCTGTTAGGAACAGAGATTCTAGAGTTTAACCATAACCTATAACCAAGTATAGGCTCACTTCTGTTTTCTGAACTCTGACAATTGCGATTCTCGCTTGTTTCCGTTGTTTGATTCAGAGAGGATAGAAGTCTTTCTATTCTCTCAGGTTTGATTTCTGCTTCTTTCCTCGTCTGTATCACAATAGCGTGGAGCGGCGTATTGGTATTGCTGTTATGAAATGGAAAACACTGGAACAAAAACAAATCGTGGGACTAATTTCTCTTCGTTCGAAAGAAACCTTCTGCTGGAAATTGTTTCGCAGTATAAACCAATTAATGAGAATAAACAAACAAATGGATATAAGTTGAAAGCGAAAAGTGAGGCTTGGCAGAAAATAGCATATACCTTTGTATGAACTTCTGGTCTTGCAAATAACAGAAATCAACCCCTCTGTTTATGTATTCATGGATATCATTTTCTAAATAATCCAGATATATAAGTTCAGCATCTAACGCACCAGCCACATTGGATACTTCTATGCTAACAGAGAGTTAAATGATTTTTACTGCATGAAATTGGGCAGTTAAATTAACATAAGTTTTAACAGCCTGTTAGTACTAACAGTAGTTGAAGAAATGCTTCAACTGTTAAGTTTACAGTTAAAATGAAATAACACACTGTTATAATTTAACAAAGGTTGAAGAAACCGGGCCTAAGTAGCTTAGTACTTGTACTGCACTCATTCTGTTGTAATGTTGAGTACAGTTTAATGCGGCGTTGGTTTCGTTTTTCTGTACGTAGGCCTAGGCTATTTTTCTTTGTTTGGATTAACAGACATAATCATGTGACACAGAATCGCTTGTTATTTGCACATACCTACTTACTTTACTCCGACCTGTAATTCCTTCTTGCACTGAAACGAAGCGTCGCAGCTCATGGGTTCCTTAACAAAATATGCTACCACGAAGGTTATCTATCTGCTCTCTAATTTTGTCGGTCTAATTTAGTGACACCCTGTATATTGCCGCTAGATCCAAAGTACGCAGGTTCAGTGTCTGCCGAGGACAAAGATTTAAAGGATGACAAAATCATTAATATGGCATCTTTTAAGAAGGAAGTGCAGTGGAAGCTCTTAAGTTCGACATCCTATATTTCGACTGCTTACGCAGGAGAATTAGACACGCCCCTATACGGGCACTAAGAAATGAGTTTGTCATTTGAATAGGAATTGGTTCTGTGTCTTGTAGTGAAACTTTTGTTAAAGGAAAACAGAATATTTTATTGATTAGGACATCCATATTGATCACTGATTTTTAATTAATGAACTCTTCTTTCTCTATTTGAGAATTGTGCCGTTTGTGAGACGGAACTGTCGAAACCCACTGTGGCACTAGAAGCGCATACACAAGTCTCGGGGCGGGCAGGAAATGCAAGTACAGTACTGTATTCGTTGATGGATAACTAATAAGAATTTGTATTCATTTCACCTGCCACACCCGCTACCCTTATTGGACACAACTTTCAATTCTGTTCTGTCGAACTTAGGAGAGTCCACTGTAATTTTATGGGCCTCGTATTGTAGATGTAATTGATATAACAGGGCTCTAAGCAAAATTTGTGACAATTTCTCGCCAATAGTGAATTTTTACGCTGAATAACCTTTACAATTGGAAACATCATTAAATAAAATATTATACCGTTATAATTTTATGAGGTTGACTTATACAGAGTTGTTATCGGGTTTGGTTTACCGTCGTATCGGCGTGCCGTAACAGCGCAATTAAACAAAAATACAATTACCTTTTAATTAGAGATGGAACAACGCCTTCGTAAATAAGATATCAGCATATCGAAAAAGTCTATTGATTATCCAATAAACTTCTTTATTCGAATTTTAACGTTTTCGAATTGGAGCAAATATATAAATACAAAATATTAACTGTTTTTCATAAGAACGAGAAAAATCTCGACACACACCATCAGTATGCAAATAGGTATATAGGACTACACAAAAGCAAATGTAGAGAAAAGAAGTCAATAAAAAATAGTGTGAATTTTATTAGTTACAACAATGTAATTTATTCGTCACAACAGTAATTCCTTTCTACAATTCACCTTAAACGCTCTCGTCAACAATTGGATCCTCACTCAACAAAGTATTCGTTATAGCATTCCACCGACGACAATGACAATTTACTTGGACTATTACGCACAACAATGAACTGTTAATCTTAACTAGTATTTACAAAGCACTATTTACAAATCAGAACTACCAGTTCTCAGTTCACAGTTCTTCTATCTCAGTCACTCGAGTTCACAGTATCTCGAACCACAGACCTTCAGAGACAGTTCACTGTACTCGAACTCGGGTCCCTCCAACTGCGGTCCACTGCACTCGAACTCAGGTCCCTCCAACTGCGGTCCACTGCACTCGAACTCAGGCCTTCGGATGCTGACGCAGATGCGGACGCACACTCGAGTCGAACTCCGGTACACAAGACTGGCTTGCTTGCTCTGGCTTTCTCACTGACTGGCTGACTAATCAACTGAAAACTGGAAACTGCCGTCGTTCCTTCGCGACCGTAATTTATAACCACAGCGACGTAACCTCGAAGGTTCCACCCGTCTCTAGAGATGGCATTCCAGAGAAATCCAGAGCCCTCTCCTCTCTACCAGCACCAGATGCGCGCGCAAACTCGTCGCGTGACGTAATACACCCTCTCTCTTCTCTCCACCGCGCGACGTCACACAATGTTCCGTGGAGCTTGTGCGATCTGCTTTCATGCGGGACGCTGGTCGTGAGTTCGATTCTCACGTCGCTGTCACAATAGAAATAAAATTATAAATCCAAATACAAATAATACAAAAGCAAAAATGCAAACAGAAGTAAGAAAAATATAAGTAAAAACATAAGAACACAACAGGCAAAAGAAAGTATTGTTGTTGTTGTTGTTGTTGTTGTTTAATCAACTGTCCCAAGACAGATCAACCTCACAAGTGATACCAACAAGGCACACTAGGGCAGGGGATAATGGGGTAGGATTGCCAGTTCCTTTTCCTCTCCATTGCATATATCACCGCCTAGCTACATATTACACTTGTCAGACTTCAGATGTACACAAATAATAAAATTATTATTTCTCTGACACATGGTCAAGTGAGGTATAGCCCTATTGCCAGATAATAGACATATCAGCCAGAGTCTCAGTCAAAGGATAAAGAAAGTACTAATTCAATACATACAGTAATAATTAAAATGACGAAATGTCTGGAAATAAGTAACTGATTGTACAAATTTCAAGAGAAACAAAACGGTAACAATTTCGAAACATTTGCAATAAATTTAGAATATTCAGTTTATTGTAGGCCTATTACACTTTAATCAGTAAGAAAATGCTTACAATTTTTTTTAATTCATTCTATGTGGTATATAAATAAAATCATTTATGCTCGACCACGCCGAAATGTAGTAATTATACACCTGGTAGTAGCCCTTTAATGCACCTCATTAAAGTACACCTATTCATTATAATTCAGTTGTTCAGCCAATCAGAAATCATCATTGTAGCATTATAAAAGCGCAAGTATCGATTATTCTCGGATATGCAATCGAAAGACAACTAGCGAAAAGTCACGGAGGCTGGAAATCCAATACTGTCGCAGAAGGTTATGTTCTGTTACTATAGTAATTAGCGTTAATTGTAAATAATATTCAAATAAATTCAATTTGTCATCTCGTTTTTCAATTCTAAATCAATTTCCAGATTATATCAAGATTAATGTTCATGTTATTCTCCAGATTATATCAAGGTCAATGACATTCGTTCCTCGGAAAAAATCAATACTTTCACGTCTGCGCATGTCTCACAATTTAGAAGTTCAGTTCCGCTCCTCACTTAGATAACCATAACATGAATAATTATGATTAATTTCAAGTTAGAAATATGATCGAGCATAAAAAGTCGTATGAAACTTCCCTATAATGGTAATTAAGACGCTCGTATGAAAATTATGAAACTCGCTTGCGCTCGTTTCATAAATAAACACACTCGCGTCTTAATTACTACCATTATAGGCTCGTTGCTTAATGTACTATTATATTATGTCATATTCGTGTTTAGAAAATTATTCCACTGTGTGCGCGTTTAGTTTCAGGTTTAAAAATGTCAAACATAGAGTTGCGGTAAACCCAAAGAGAAGTAAGTCAAGCCTATGGGACCATTTTTAATAGTACCAAGACGGAATGGGATGGAATTTTAGGGAGGGGGCACTATGACCCAGCACTGCGACCTTTTACGATATATTGCGCTAACTCTCAGGCAAGACGCATTCCAGACTCACACCAGCCGACTACTTTGAAAGGTATTTGAAATCTTATTACACAATCAAATTACAGATTACTTTGAATACAATCGTCTATTTATTAATCAGTATGGTTTTAGATCCTCCCACAATACAATTGAAGCCATAGTTAAATTTGTGGAGAAGTGTTTTAGTGTTTTAGAAAACTCCAGGTTAATGTTAGGCCGTTTTTACGATTTTACCAAAGCTTTTGATACCATTTCTCACGATATACTCATAGAAAAACTGAAATTTTATGGTTTTAATAATTCTAGTACTATGTTTTTAAATTCCTATTTAACAGACAGACACCAATCTGTTTACTGTAGGCTAATGGTGCAATGTCTCAATTTAAACCTGTCAAGTTTGGTGTCCCACAGGGTCCCGTTCTTGGTCCTGTGCTGTTCATTATATATATTAACGACCTCCCAGCCAGCATTGAGGATGACTGCTTTCACACTTTCATGTTTGCTGATGGTTTGGCACTTGGAATTTCTCAGGATAATGATGTTTCGATGAAAAGACAGCTTGACAACACATCGCTCAGGATAAAAGACTGGTGTGATGCCAATAAACTTAGCATCAACTCTAATAAGACTGTAGATATTCAATTTTCTTTTAACAGAAATATTACTGACTTGTCTTCCTCAGTTAAATTCCTAGGCATTCACCTCGAAGCCGGTCTGGGCTGGAGTACGCACATAGAATATCTTGTTAATAAAATTAATAAAGGAATTTTCATGTTACGAATCCTCAGACAAACATTATGTTATAATTCTTTACTTACAGTTTATTATGCCCATATTTACAGTCACTTAAGTTACGGGACGCTTTTGTGGGGCAACCATACTTCGGTTTCTAAGTTGTTTATCCTTCAAAAGAGAGCAGTGAGAATTATTTGTGGTGTCTCTTCTAGAACTCATTGTAAACCACTTTTTGTACAACTAGGAATACTTACGTTTCCGTCAATGTTTATTCTCGATTGCCTTCTGTATGTTAAGCGTAATGTGCATAATCTTCCTACTTGTTCATCCATTCATAATTATTCTACCCGTTCCAGACTTGATATATATTTCACCAAGTACAAATATAGTACTACAAGCAATAGTTTTATTTCCATATCTTATAAACTTTATAATTCTTTACCATTGCATATAAGAAACACGTCATATTTTACTTTCAGAAGGATGGTGAGAAGGACTTTGATGGCAAATCCAATCTACAGTGTCAATGATTTTAGCAATATTACGTTTTAGATACTATTTGTTTTAACCTTATGTAAATGACAAATCTGTACAAATCTGTACATTTTAACCTGATTTTATACCATTTTCTTTTAAAACTTTAACCTGTTTTTGTGAATGTCTGGTGATTGTATATTTATTTTTTTATTCTTACATTTATTCATATTGTAGTAGCCATGTATTATATGTATCTACTCTGACGTTTTCTATGGCTGTAAATCGCTGGATGACATTAAATTCATCTATCTATCTATCTATCTATCTATCTATCTATCTATCTATCTATCTATCTATCTATCTATCTATCTATCTATCTATCTATCTATCTATCTATCTATCTATCTATCTATCTATCTATCTATCTATCTATCTATCTATCTATCTATCTATCTATCTATCTATCTATCTATCTATCTATCTATCTATCTATCTATCTATCTATCTATCTATCTATCTATCTATCTATCTATCTATCTATCTATCTATCTATCTATCTATCTATCTATCTATCTATCTATCTATCTATCTATCTATCTATCTATCTATCTGTCTGTCTATCTGTCTATCTGTCTATCTGTCTGTCTGTCTGTCTGTCTGTCTGTCTGTCTGCCTGCCTGCCTGCCTGCCTGCCTGCCTGTCTGTCTGTCTGTCTGTCTGTCTGTCTGTCTACCTATCTACCTACCTACCTACTCACCCACCCACCCACCGCCCATCCATCCATCCATCCATCCACCCACCCACCTACCCACCTACCTACCTATCTATCTACACTAAGGTTTGCTGTGCATCCAGGTTCAGAGCAGACAACCGTCTTCGTCCCTAGGCCAGCACCCTCCGTGCGTCGCAAGCGGCGATCGGAGAATACTATGGAATGACGACGAAATTAAGAAATGGTGACTTAATTATTTAGATGCACGATATGGGAAAACGGGAGAAAGCGGGAAAAAATTCTAAGTGTGACTTTGTCCGCCGCAAGTATCGTTATGGATTTTACAATTAAAAATCACATGAGTGATCGGGACTCGAACTCGGACCGCCTGCGTGACAGGCTGAAGGCCAGACCACTCAACCACAGCAGGGGTGTTTTTATGACTGAAGTCACGGCTGAATTTTAAATGCCAGTGCGAGATTTTTCAAACAGAGTTTCCGGTATCAAATGCTAAAATCATTCATTCAGTTCCACGAGGCACGCTTCTGGTTTTCTCCGCCAACAGGCCACGGGCCGGAAGCCGAGCTTAATGATCCGATACAAGTCATTATGCGCACATTCCACACAAAAGTCATTACTGACTGTGACCCCAAGAACAGGTTCGACAAACAATACACACACTAATAATTCAGCAGAGCTTTGTCCTTCTCTCCCACGCCATGATATCAGCTTCGACAGAACTTATTTGCTGTTAGACAGCGTGGATTTCGATATTAATGGCTTTGCCTTCATTCTGTACACGAAACAACGTGCTGAGTTGTAGAGATATCCGGGTTTTTATATAGGGCAGACTTAGATAATTTCGTCATACTAAGGTTTCGGTGTTTGGTCAGTTTCTGTCAGATGCGTTTGCTATTCACTGTGGGCTAAAACAAGGAGATGCACTATTACCTTTATTTTTTAACTTTGCTCTAGATTATGCCATTAGGACTGTCCAGGATAACAGAGAGGGTTTGGAATTGAACGGGTTACATCAGCTTCTTGTCTATGCGGATGACGTGAATATGTTAGGAGAAAATACACAAACGACTAGGGAAAACCGGGAATTTTACTTGAAGCAAGTAAAGAGATAGGTTTGGAAGTAAATCCCGAAAAGACAAAGTATATCATTATGTCTCGTGATCAGAATATTGTACGAAATGGAAATATGAAAGTTGGAAATTTATCTTTTGAAGAGGTGGAAAAATTCAGATACTTGGGAGCAACAGTAACAAATATAAATGATACGCGGGAGGAAATTAAACACAGAATAAATATGGGAAATGCCTGTTTTATTCAGTTGAGAAGCTTTTATCATCCAGTCAGCTGTCAAAATATCTGAAAGTTATATTACCGATTGTTCTTTATGGTTGTGAAACTTGGACTCTCACTTAGAGAGAGGAACATTGGTTAAGGGTGTTTGAGAATAAGTTGCTTCGGAAAATATTTGGGGCTAAGAGGGATGAAGTTACAGGAGAATGGAGAAAGTTACACAACACAGAACTGCACGCATTGTACCTACCCCTCTCTGGTTATTTCCTTCTCTGCTTTTAGAGGCTGATTGTATTTTACGAGATTGTTTGGAATCTATTCTTAATATCCAACTTGATAAGTTAATCTTTTTTGGTCCTTCGCTACTTTGCCTATTTCATTTGGCGGTCTTGGCATTCGCAATGTTAGCGATATTTGTGTGCCTGCGTTTTTAGCTTCGGGTCATGGAGCTCTGAATTTCGTCAAATCTACTCTCTCTAGTCAGAGCGACAAAATCAGAGTCCTTCATATGTCTGAGGCCTTTGAACAATGGTCCTCCGTTACTCATACTGCGGATCTTCCAAAAAGCCCAGAGTCTCAAAAATTCTGGGATCTTGTTCTTGCTTTCAAAACTTTTGACTGCCTTTTTACGTCTTCCTCCTCAGATTTTGACAGAGTCCGTTTTATTGCTTTACGAGAAAAAGAATCAGGATGCTGGCTTCAAGCCTTACCTTCTTCCAACATAGGGACCTTAATGGATAATACGTCCTTTAAGATTGCTATTGCCTTAAGACTTGGTGTTAAAATTTGTTTTCCACACAAATGTATTCGTGTTGCAGGTGACGATTCTTCTGGCCTCCATGGGTTAAGTTGCCTCAAAAATTCTGGACGATTTTCTAGACACGTCATGATTATCAGCCGATGAATTTATTATCATAGCCTTTTTATCGTGAATTTTATTTAATTTTCGTATTTATTTTCTTTTTTTATTATTATTTTATGCTCGACCATGCCGAAATGTAGTAATTATACACCTGGTAGCAGACCTTTAATGCATGTCATTGAAGTACACCTACTCATTAAAGGTCAGGTCTTTCAGCCAATGACGACTCAGGTTACAACTGTTCAGCCAATGACAGGTCACCTTTCTACCGTTATAAAACCGCAAGTATCGATTATTCTCGGATATGCAATCGAAAGAGAATTAGCGAAAAGTCACGGAGGCTGGAAATCCAATACTGTCGCAGAAGGTTATGTTCTGTTACTATAATAATTAGCGTTAATTGTAAATAATATTCAAATAAATTCAATTTGTCATCTCGTTTTTCAATGTTTAATTTAATTTCAATGTTATCTCTGTAGGTTCTTATGGCCTAGCAAGGTCAATGTGGACATCTGTTCCTCGGTAAAAATCAATACTTTCGCGTCTGCGCACATCTCACAACATACGGGACATTGCTCCAGGTCAGATACAATAAAATTAATAATATCAAGTTAGAAATATGGTCGAGCATAAAAGTCGTATGAAACTCGCCCATAATGGTAATTAAGAAGCTCGTATGAAAATGATGAAACTCGCTTGCGCTCGTTTCATAAATATCCATACTCACTTCTTAATTACCTTCATTATAGGCTCGTTGCATAATGTATTATTATTACATTCCATTTTGATATATTCTTCCTTACGTTTTTCAATATTAACCATTTGTACTAAATGAATTGCTTTCACTATATTCCAATGTATTTTACTTTCTTTTTTTATGGTATTATTTTCATGTTGTTTAGTGTCTATTTTATTACGCTATTATTATTATTATTATTATTATTATTATTATTATTATTATTATTATTATTATTATTATTATTTGTAATATGTTAATATTCTGTTCTTTAACTTTTGTTAAATTTTAACTGCTTGTATACTTCGTGACCTGGTAGAGTGTAAGAGAAGGCCCTATGGCCTTAACTCTGCCAGTATAAATAAAAAATTATTATTATTATTATTATTATTATTATTATTATTATTATTATTATTATTATTATTATTATTATTAACGAAATCATTAAAAGGACCCTAATTTCCGCTGGTTTCCCTACCATCCTAGAACCCAATGGCATAAATCGTTCCGATGGCAAACGTCAAGATGGCTTAACTTTAATACCATGGTCCAAAGGCAAATCACGTTTATGGGATGCCACTTGTTATAACGCCTTCTCTTCTTCTTATTTGCCCAAAACTTCCAAACTCGCTTGGTCAGCCGCTGCATCTGCTGTGACAATTAAACGCAATAAGTATCTCGATCTTCTGGATAGATATAATTTTGTCGTTTTCGCCGTAGAATCTATGGGCCCATGGTGTTCCGAGGCGAAGTTGTTAACTTCTGATATCGGCAAGTATTTATCAGCACTTAACGGTGACTCTCGCTATAAGGCTTTCCTCCGCCAAAGAATTAGTATTGCTATTCAACAAGGGAACGCTGTAAGTGTTATGGGGACTTTTCTAGAATCTAAATCATTGGAAGAAATATTTTATTTCGTGTAGAGCAGTAGGCAGTTTTTCGCATATTTTAGTTTGTTGCTAATTTCTAATTTGTCCCTTACTCAATTGTTTAATTTAATTTTCAAAAAGTATTAAATTTTATTTTGTACTAGCCGTACCCGTGCGCTCCGCTGCACCTGTTAGAAATAAATATAAAGTAATTACATAATTAAAATGGGACGTTTGATCCAGGGAACAACTTTTACAACAGCGCAAGATAATCTGCTTCGCTCATCACCCAATTTTTTTTTTGCATTGCATTTATTGCATATATATTTTATGTATTTTAACACGATTCAATTGGACATAGTTAAAATTTGAATTGTAAAATAATGGATTGCTAAGCTAACGTACTATTACTGCATACTAAATCAATACACTCTCGTTGTTCCTTAATTCTCTGAGATTAAAATGAGTGTACATAAATATTATTTTAAGAAATACAGAAAACGAATGTACAAAATAGCCTATCAAAATTTCTGTGCATAAGAAGCTATTTTAATCTTACCTGTCCTCGATTTACTCAGACGTTACTGTAATAACATTATAGCAGTATGTCCATCTAGAGCAACTACACTTTCCAATGGTGAAATAATAATTAATTATACAAATCGGTTAATTTAGCTTCTGATATTACTTCATACAAACACAGAAACATTATCTGTAGGCTATGTTTAATAGCTTTCGATTGTTCATGTCCAAGGCCCCTGTTACGATTGTTGTTGTCCAAGGCGCCTTATAGACGAAGTCATTTGTTTTTAATTCATTACACGGCCTTAGATGGCAGTTATTTTAATTTTAAAACTCATTTATCTCATTAAATATCAGTCCTATCAAAATGTTTCAAGGAATAAAACTTATCGCAAATTATTTTTAAAGAAACTTTTGTTATGTAACATTTTTCACAAAAACCAATAATAAGGGAGATATTTCGATTTATTTAATTCAGGCCCCCTTATAACCCCCCTTTTAAATAATGTATTTTGAATGCCATATAGCCTAAAATCTAAGTTGCAACAAACTTAATTTATATTCCAATTTTCATCGAAATCCGTTCAGCCATTATTGCGTGAAAAGGTAACAAACATACAGACAGACAGACATACAAACAAAAATTAAAAAAGAGCGATTTTCGGTTTCAGGATGGTTTATAAAATCGAAAATTACCAGAAAAACTTTGGCTACAGATTTATTATTAGTATAGATAAGACCAGTTCGACATGTTTTTTAGATAACATTGTTAAAAAAATAATAAATCATATTAAAGACAACAATGTATTGCGTTTGGAACAGGATGTGCCATTAATCATTATGGTAGATATATTCTGTTTGAAATACTATTTCACAGCAAAGAAATGAGATTTTTACGTTTTAATATATGCGAGTAATAATGGAATTAACATTGATTCTTGATTTTGACTAGTATCCACTGTAAAATTAATTATTACCTTTTGTAGCACATATTGATTCCTGACTTTTAATGTAATTCTGTATTTAATATTAATACTTTTTGACTTCTAATTTCGTCCTGGCAAATATTGTGGTAATTCCTGACTTCGTAATGGATGCAGTTATTGTGTACATAATTAATACCAATAATTCATTATAAATTTAGTTGTTAATAAGTTTCTGCTAAAATGTGTTTCAGTGAAATTTACAGCAGAGTCAGTGTAGGCCAATTTCTGTCTGATTCTTCTTCAATTCACTGCGGACTAAAGCAAGAAAATGCACTATCGTACTCACTTTTTAACTTTGCTTTACAATATGCCATTAGTCAAGCCCAAGAAAATAGAGAGAGGGCTTGGAATTAAACGGGGTACATCAGCTGCTTGTCTATGCTGATGACGTGAACATGTTAGGAGAAAACCCACAAACTATTAGGAAAAACACGGGAATTTTACTTGAAGCAACTAAGGAGATAGGTTTGGAAGTAAATCCTGAAAAAAAAAAAACAAAGTACAGTATATGATTATGTCTCGTTACCAGAACATAGTACGAAATGGAAATACAAAAAAATGGACATTTATATTTTGATAAGGTGAAAAATTCTATTATGCCTACTTGGGAGCAACAGTAACAAATATAAATGACACTCGGGAGGAAATTAAACGCAGAATAAGTGTGAGAAATATCTGTCATTATTCGGATGAGAAGCTTTTGTCATCCAGTCTGCTTACAAAAATACTGATTCGAATTTATAAAACAGTTATATTACCGGTTGTTCTGTATGGATGTGAAATTAGGATTCTCACTTAGAGGGAGAACAGAGGCAAAGGATGTTCAAGACAAGTTGCTTAGGAAAATATTGGGGGCTATGAGAGATGAAGTTAGTAGAGAATGGAAAATGTTACACACCGCAGAATTGCACGCTTTTTATTCTTCACCTAACATAATTAAGAAGATTAGATCCAGACGTTTCAGATGGGAAGGACATGTAGGGTAGGGTAAACTCATCTAATTCCGTGACTCATGTAATTCCGTTATACTGAATATAATGAATATTACTGAATTATGTGTACATGACAAATTGTTGGTAGTTTGTTCAATGGATAGCAGCACTAATAAGCTACCATGTCAAGAAGTTTGGGCTACTGGGAACAAGTGCACTGCTAACAGGAAGTAATATCTTAGTACGCCATTGCTAAGAAGCTTGGTTTGAGTTTTCCTGGTGTCGTATCCTAAAATAAGTAAAAAAAAAAAAACAGGTATGTGCATAATTATACGTGCGTATGAATATATATTTCTATAGAGATTGCTTTGAAGATTTAGAATATGTACACAATTGTCAGTTAACTTATATAATTTAGTCTACAAACCTTAAGTTGTCTGCACAATTTCTTAAGGATTTTTAACATTTGGCTGCCTTACTGTATCACGGAATTAAGTGAACAGAAAATGAAAACTCGTTAAATGAACCTCATATAGCCTGTACGAGTAGTTGTCATCTATATTAATTAATTATATAATATTTATAATAACTAGATAATTTTTATTAAGTAATCGAATATTACCGCCAATTAAAATGAAGAAAATTTTGCATATGATATATAAATGACCATCTTCGCATAGGGATCAGCACTCTGTTCTCTGATCCGCACGTGGGTTCGATTCTAGGAACTCTCAGACATTTTTAGTCAGGAACTGGTCTCAAGCTTTATCTACCCAGATTCTTAAAGATACCTGAGTATCCGACTCTCAGCAAATGGGTGGATCAATTGTGATCTCTTTCTTGATTGGATGCGTCACTTTGTGAAGAACATCCCTCTAAGCAGACCTTTTTTTTGTTGCTGGACTCACATGGAAGTTACGTAGGTCCTGATGTGTTGGCTTTGGCCAGAGAAAACAAGATCGTCCTCTTCACCATGCCCTCTCATAACAGCCATATTCTGCAACCATTAGGTGTCAGTGTTTATCGTCCCTTGAAGCAAGCTTTAGAAATGAGTTGGACAACTTTCATATGACAAACTCCAATGTTGCACCAACACGATTCGACTTCCAAAAGTTGTTCAGTTTGGCATATGAGAATGCAATGACATCAACAAATATCCGTTCAGAGTTTTCTAAAACGGGAGTTTATCCATTCGACCTATCTTCTTTGACAGATGAAGCCCCTATAGCTAGCAAATTAAAAGACATGCCAACTCTTGGAAGTCAACAAACGCAGGGTGACCTTCCAGAAGAAAGAGTTTGCTCAGCTGTCTGTTTCATCACAACAAAATGATTCTGTTCAGTTGCCTGTTTGAACACAAAAGAAACGACTTCAGACTGTAACAGATTTGTTGAAAACACCCACATATGATCCATCAAAGAAAAAGAGAACGGTTAACCGCAAAATAGATGTCAGAGCCAAGTGCCTTACGCTACCAACCAAACCTCCAGCTGATGCTTCACCTCAGAAGTCTACAAAATCTTCTCAACGAAAGCCATCCACATCACGAGCCAGTTCTAACGATGAAAATTGGGTTTGTGGAGTTTGTAACGGATCCTATAATGCTGACGTCTAAAAACTAAATAATGAAAATTGGATTGCTTGCTCATTCTGTGGGAAAACATGTCATGAGAAGTGTCAAATTGCAGAATCTGATGTTGATGTTTTATGTGTGATAGTTGTGCCACTTCTGATGTTGATCGTGATGATTCAAGTTGATTATATGAATAATGAATAACCTTAATTAGGATAATTACGTTCATGTTAATGTTCAAGGTCACAGTGTAAGATTTTTCTGTCTTTATTTTATGTACACTATTGTGTCACGGAATTAAGGTTACAGTGTCACGGAATTAAGTAAATATCACGGAATTAAATGAAATGTGAGTGATACTTTTAATTTTTTTTTTTTTTTGCTCTCTGCGTAAACACAGCTATCAGTTATTACTTCACGGATTGTCATATTACGACGTTTGAACAAATGTTTACAGTAATAAACAATATTATATTGTGCCTTCATATGGAAATAATAGTAATAAAATCTTATTATCACGGAATTATATGAGTTTACCCTATGGATGAATAGAAAAATGCTGAAAAAGAACCTCTGGGGAGGCCGAGACGTAGATGAAAGGATAATTGGTATTAAAATGGATTTGAGGAAGTGGGATATGATGGTAGGGACAGGATTAATCTTGCTCTAGATGGGAACCGATCGCGGGCTTATGTGAGGGCGGTAGTGGATTACAAGTAGAAATACAAATACAAAAATTATTTATTGCCCGGACATGATACATGTATGGCATTATCAATATATAATTATAATGCGGACATTGACGATAAAACTTCTAAAAATCATTAGCACAATATTTATACAATCATAACAATCTTGTATCTTATACAGGGTGTTTAAAAAATACGGGGCATAATTTCAGGTATGTATTTCCCACATGTAGACAATCAAAATAGTCCATTACAACATGTGTCCGGAAATGCTTTATTTCCGAGTTACGGCCTTCACAACATTGAAATTCACCGGAACGTTTTTCTTTCCGCAGGTCGTTGCCGTCAAAGCAGACATTAAGAGGGCACTCTGACAGTTCATTCCGAGGCGAAGGTTACATTCAGTGTTGTGTAGACGTTAGACTGTGCGACATGTATGCAAATCAAGAGCTGGCAGAGATACACTTCATGTACGGTAGGTAAGGCGGACGGCAATGCTGCGCTGGCTCGTCGTTTGTACCAGGAGAGGTACCCACAGAGACAATGTCCAGATCGGAAGACATTTGTACGTCTCCATTATCGTCTGTGCGAGTATGGAAAATGTAACTCTCCTGGTTTGGGAAGGGGACGACCAAGATCTACAACTCCAGAAGTACAGGAGGAGATTCTGGAGGCTGTGAACATGACTCCTTCTATCAGCACACGAAGGGTAGCGTTACAAGTCAATGTTCCTCATACGACTGTCTGGAGACTGTTGAAAGAGTATCAATTGTATCCTTATCATTTGCAACGTGTACAGGCCCTGTCACCAGCAGATTACCCTGAACGTGTTAGGTTCTGTCAATGGTTCTTGCAGCAGTGTGGTGTAAATCCGAACTTTCCTGCCTTAGTATTATTTACAGATGAAGCACAGTTCACACGAGATGGCATAACAAATTTCCACAATCAGCATGTATGGGCGTATGAAAACCCACGTTCCATCTCATCGCCAGGTGCGGTTCTCTCTCAACATGTGGGCCGGTATCATTGGTTATCGATTAGTTGGACCCCATGCACTTGTAAACAGACTTACGGGGCAGGCGTACACAAACTTCCTGGGAAAACACCATGCCTCATGTTTTAGAAGAGACTCCACTGATCAATCGTCAACACATTCACTTCTTGCATGATGGCGCTCCTGCACACTTCAGTCGTCCGGCTCGCCGGTACTTGGATCGAAGGTTTCCTGATCGATGGATAGGTAGAGGTGGCCCAATTGCTTGGCCTCCACGCTCACCTGATCTGAACCCTCTCGATTTCTACTTGTGGGGCCATTTAAAATCATTGGTTTATTCGTCTCCGGTGCCTGATTTGGAATCCTTTCGGAATCAAATTGTGGCATGTTCTGAGGACATACGCAATACTCCTGAAGTTTGGGATCGTGTTCGCAGGTCAATGAGACATCGATTTGAGGTCTGTATTCAAGCAGGAGGTGGACATTTTGAACATCTTCTGTAATGAAAACGATCTGCGGAAAGAAAAACGTTCCGGTGAATTTCAATGTTGTGAAGGCCATAACTCGGAAATGAAGCATTTCCGAAATTATTTCAGGTATGTATTTCCCACATGTAGACAATCAAAATAGTTCATTACAACATGTGTCGGAAAGCTTCATATATATATATATATATATATATATATATATATATATATATATATATATATATATATATAGTGTTATTTCAATTTTAAGGGTGCATATTTTGTTATTTTTAGTGCATAGCCTATATCGTGGTTTTTAACTACATACATGCTTGCATATTTTCCCTTTGTTTTTAGTTAATATGAATCTACCCCCTAAGGATCACCATTGAAGGTGGACCTTTTAAATTTTGTGCTCAATATCGGTCCATTTCTTTGAATTAACTCAACTGATTTTGTCTGTTTGAATTTAGATGGGGATAATTTAGTCTGTGTTAAATTTTATTTAATCTTCCCCCGAATAAAACTGGGAAAGAACGGATGTAATTTTAGACTTGAAGTTTCGTTAGTTTTCCGTCGTTATATAACATACGGCAGGATTCAGATCGCGGCAGATGATATGGCGCTGTAAAGCAAACTAATAAAGGAACGGCTGTCTGAATGAAAGGTGAGCTTAATATAAATAACTAATAAAATTATAAAAATAATACCTTCCAATAAAAGTAAGTGTAGGGGGTGGGGTTTCATCCTCCCCAAAATTTCAGGTTTGTTTCCCTTCTACTACTGGATTTTTATTTTATGCAGGGGGACTGTGTTCGGTACTGCACAAGGTCAGAGTTGAGGTGCTGTCCCCCCTATCCTGGGCTCCTCGATTTTTAGACACAACGTAGCTCTCCCTTACGTATGCTATAATAAAAATAAATGAAGGCAGCGATAATGAGGGAGAAGAATATTAATAAATAAAAAAGGAAGAAGAATAATAAGGGAAAGCCGTCATTCATCAGGTGAATCGGGTGCAGGTTGTTCTGCGGGACGACAGCTGGGGGCCAGACGGGAGGCACAACTGTCTCGCTGCCGCTGAGCGGAGTGCGTCACTCCAGGGGCAGGGGACACCCGGGATCAGTGAGGATGTTAGACACGTGAAGGTACTATTAGATGGAAAAGAAATTCAGGAAATTAAAAGAAAATTATATTGAGTACAATTCAAAACGATTGGCTGATTTGTTGGCTTGTCATTTCTTAGATCAAAGTGATGGATGGATGGATGGATGGATGGATGGATGGATGGATGGATGGATGGATGGATGGATGGATGGATGGATGGACGGACGGACGGACGGATGTATGGATGGATGAATGGATGGATGGGTGATAGATGGATGGGTGGTTGGATGGATGGATGATGGATGGATGGGTGATGGATGGATGGTGGATGGATGGATGGATAGTGAATGGATGAATGGGTAATGGATGGATAATAGATGAATGGACGGATGGATGTGTGATGGATGGATAATGGATGGATGGATGGGTGATAGATGGATGGGTGATGGATGGATAATGGATGAATGGATGGGTGATGGGTGGATGGATAGATGAATGGGTGATGGATGGATGATGGGTGGATGGGTGGATGGATGATGGGTGGATAATGGATGGATGATGGATGGATGGGTGATGTGTGGATAATGGATGGATAGATGGGTGATGGATGTATGGGTGGATGGATGTGTGAATGGATGGATAATGGATGGATGGTTGAATGGTTGAATGATGGATGGATGCGTGGATGGATGGATGATGGATGGATAGGTGATGGTTGGATGGATGGATGGATGGATGATGGATGATGGGTGATGGATGGATAGGTGGTGGATGGATGGATGATGGATGGATGGATGCGTGGATGGATGGATGATGGATGGATGATGGATGGATGGATAGATGCGTGGATGGATGGGTAGGTGATGGTTGGATGGTTGGATGATGGATGGAGAGGTGGTGGTTTGATGGATGGATGGTGGATGATGGATGATGGGTGATGGATGGGTAGGTGGTGGTTGGATGGATGGATGGATGATGGTTGGGTAGGTGATAGTTGGATGGTTGGGTAGGTGATAGTTGGATGGATGGATGGATGGATGGATGGATGGATGGATGATGGATGGATGGGCGGATGAATTTAATTAATTAATTAATTAAAGAGAAATAGGAAGGAAATATTTAAATGTAGACCTACGCGAAAACACGTCCTTGCAAGGGAACTTGGGGCTGAAAAGAAATGTCTCTTTGAGCTCCAAGCCTGTTGGCGACTTGTCCCATTGCAATTTTCGCCAAAGGAAGTGAAGATAATTTTGAAGGGGAAGCCGGAAATGGACGTAACCTAATAGATATTACATAATTATATTTACAACTTCTCAAATGTAATGCATAAAAGAAAAAGTAATATTCATAGAAAGGGGAAGGATTGAGATATATAGTGTGTAGGAAAGAAGAAAACGAAAGGGGAACAGAATGGATAGAAATATTAATAAAAGCGTTAAGAAAGGCGGGCAGAAAGAAAGAAGGAACGAAATTGAAGACAATGAGAAATAAAAGAAAGAATGAAGAGATGACGAAATGAACGAAGCAGAAACAAAATGGAGAAAGAATCTGGCACAAAGAAACAATAGAACATATGAAGATAGAAGCTAAGTGTGTGAAGAAAGAAGACGAAATGAGGGTAACAAATCCTAAATAGGGAATAGAATAAATAAAAATACAGATAAACGTGTAATTGTAGGAAAAATGTAATTGAAGGAATGAAGAAATTTGTGTTAAAGTGCAATCCATTTTGATAATGTTTTTGACACAAAATTGCCAAAGAATTGATTTTGAGAGAAAATATTATTTTTATAATACATTGTTACGTCTTTTTCTCTTATTTAATGTAGAGGTACAGCCTCCTGACACGTACCACCTAAAAATAATAATAAAATTATATACTGAAAACAAACTTGCATTTCATCCACTTTGTTTACTGTAGAATCAAACTGCACTTTGTCCACAACTTGGTTGCAAAGTGAACTTTCTCCTTACAAAAATCGTTTAAGATTTTCCAGTACATCAAAGAAATCGGAGTTTTTCCACTTTAAGCGGTTGAATACAGCTTACAGCAGTAAAATTTTGAAAATATTCAACATTTTTTCCTCCATTATTGTATCTTGTACAGTAATGAAAATTAGTATGCGTAAAACACTGTATTTCTGCTTTATTAAAAAAATATTTTTACAATTTAAAAAATTATTTACAATTTTTTTTTTTCAAAATTATGTTCACTATGCAGTGATGAAGCATTTCCCACATAAATCTAAAACTACCCAACATTCTGTGATAAAATATGTTCGTGTATTTATGCATGTCATATCTACAATATGATGCAAGGTCACTTTTCTACCATTGATAGATTGTCTGATAAAAAATAAATTCTTTTTAAAAGATGGTCAAATCTCAAAAAGGATATATTTCCTTCTAACAGAAAATTAAAAAAAATAGTATTATTTATTGAGGAATGTAGTTGAAAGAGCATGATATTGTAAACATGAGTTTCAGCAATAAAATAAAAGAGAGACAACACGAAAAAGTTAACAAGTTTATGAGTTATGAGGGAAACACTTCATCACTACCAGTGAACTGCCACCATTTTGAATTAAAAAAAATATAAACAATTTTTTTAAATCATAAAAATATTTATTTCATACAGCAGTAATACTACTACTACTACTACTACTACCACTACGAGTACTACTAATACGAGTACAACTACTACTACTAATACTACTACTACTAGTACTACTACTGCTACTACTACTACGAGCACTACTACTACTACTACGAGCACTACTACTAATACGAGCACTATTACTACTGCTACTACGAGCACTACTACTACTACTACTACTACTACTACTACGAGCACTACTACTACTACTACGAGCACTACTACTACTGCTACTACGAGCACTACTAATACTGCTACTATGAGCACTACTACTACTGCTACTACGAGCACTACTACTACTGCTACTACGAGCACTACTACTACTGCTACTACGAGCACTACTACTACTGCTACTACGAGCACTACTAATACTGCTACTACGAGCACTACTACTACTGCTACTACGAACACACTACTAATACTGCTACTATGAGCACTACTACTACTGGTACTACGAGCACTACTACTACTGCTACTACGAGCACTACTACTACTGCTACTACGAGCACTACTACTACTGCTACTACGAACACTACTAATACTGCTACTATGAGCACTACTACTACTGCTACTACGAGCACTACTAATACTGCTACTACGAGCACTACTACTACTGCTACTACGAGCACTACTACTACTGCTACTACGAGCACTACTACTACTGCTACTACGAGCACTACTAATACTGCTACTATGAGCACTACTACTACTGCTACTACGAGCACTACTAATACTGCTACTACGAGCACTACTACTACTGCTACTACGAGCAATACTACTACTGCTACTACGAGCAATACTACTACTGCTATTACGAGCACTACTACTACTGCTACTACGAGCAATACTACTACTGCTACTACGAACACATTACTACTACTGCTACTATGAGCACTACTACTACTGCTACTATGAGCACTACTACTACTGCTACTACGAGCACTACTACTACTGCTACTACGAGCACTACTACTACTGCTACTACGAGCACTACTAATACTGCTACTATGAGCACTACTACTACTGCTACTACGAACACATTACTACTACTGCTACTATGAGCACTACTACTACTGCTATTACGAGCACTACTACTACTGCTACTACGAGCAATACTACTACTGCTACTACAAACACATTACTACTACTGCTACTATGAGCACTACTACTACTGCTACTATGAGCACTACTACTACTGCTACTACGAGCACTACTACTACTGCTACTACGAGCACTACTACTACTGCTACTACGAGCACTACTACTACTGCTACTACGAGCACTACTACTACTGCTACTACAAACACATTACTACTACTGCTACTATGAGCACTACTACTACTGCTATTACGAGCACTACTACTACTGCTACTACGAGCAATACTACTACTGCTATTACGAGCACTACTACTACTGCTACTACGAGCAATACTACTACTGCTACTACAAACACATTACTACTACTGCTACTATGAGCACTACTACTACTGCTACTATGAGCACTACTACTACTGCTACTACGAGCACTACTACTACTGCTACTACGAGCACTACTAATACTGCTACTACGAGCACTACTACTACTGCTACTACGAGCACTACTACTACTGCTACTACGAGCACTACTACTACTGCTACTACGAGCACTACTAATACTGCTACTACGAGCACTACTAATACTGCTACTACGAGCACTACTACTACTGCTATTACGAGCACTACTACTACTGCTACTACGAGCAATACTACTACTGCTACTACAAACACATTACTACTACTGCTACTATGAGCACTACTACTACTGCTACTACGAGCACTACTACTACTACTACTATGAGCACTACTACTACTGCTACTACGAGCACTACAACTACTACTACGAGCACTACTACTACTGCTACTACGAGCAATACTACTACTGCTACTACGAACACATTACTACTACTGCTACTATGAGCACTACTACTACTGCTACTATGAGCACTACTACTACTGCTACTACGAGCACTACTACTACTGCTACTACGAGCACTACTACTACTGCTACTACGAGCACTACTAATACTGCTACTACGAGCACTACTAATACTGCTACTACGAGCACTACTACTACTGCTACTACGAGCACTACTAATACTGCTACTACGAGCACTACTAATACTGCTACTACGAGCACTATTAATACTGCTACTACGAGCACTACTAATACTGCTACTACGAGCACTACTACTACTGCTACTACGAGCACTACTACTACTGCTACTACGAGCACTACTACTACTGCTACTACGAGCACTACTAATACTGCTACTACGAGCACTACTAATACTGCTACTACGAGCACTACTAATACTGCTACTACGAGCACTACTAATACTGCTACTACGAGCACTACTAATACTGCTACTACGAGCACTACTACTACTGCTACTACGAGCAATACTACTACTGCTACTACAAACACATTACTACTACTGCTACTATGAGCACTACTACTACTGCTACTATGAGCACTACTACTACTGCTACTACGAGCACTACTAATACTGCTACTACGAGCACTACTACTACTGCTACTACGAGCACTACAACTACTACTGCTATTATGAGCACTACTACTACTGCTACTACGAGCACTACAACTACTACTACGAGCAATACTAATACTGCTACTACTAGCTATACTAATACTGCTACTACGAGCAATACTAATACTTCTACTAAGAGCAATACTAATACTGCTACTGAAGATAATATTAAAATGATATGAGGGAGGTGGGATATGGTAATAGAGTGGATTAATTTTGCTCAGGATAGGGACCAATGGCGGCCTTATGTGAGGGCGGTAATGAACCTCCGGGTTCCTTAAAAGCCAGTAAGTAAGTAAGTAAATAAGTAAGTAAGTGTATTTCAAATTGTAAACTTCCCAAGAAGAAGTTTTTTTTCCCCCTTTTAGAGAAGTAAAAATGAATAAAACCCCTAAATATGTAGATTTATGTAGACCTAATACCAAGCCATAAAATGTAAATTGGTGTAAATAGGCCTATGTAAAAATATGTAGTATCAAATTTTAATATACTAATGGTAATTACAAGTTTCGCAAAGATTTGTTATTTATATACGGTTAGGTTGAAAGGAATATAATATGTAATTACATAAAAATCCGGTCTCTACTGATAATATCTGTCAAGGAATGATTCTGATATTGAAAGTTGATCGTTGTGAGATCTCTGTTGTCTAGTGTTGTATTGAAAAGGCCACAATGAAACTGTCGTCATTCATTTGAACGCCTTCTGCAGCTGAGGGCGTCGCTCAGTGTGTTACTCGTGCCACCGACCTGTCTGCCGCATATCCGTGCCGACTGTCTGAACAATGCGTCTCCATGGGGACACGTGTCGCCCCTAATGAAAGTGACGTGTCTTGTCCATTCATGCTAGTGGCCGTCGCATGTTCATTCTACTCCTACCTGGCCGTGAGATGCAAGGGTTGGGGTTCGATTATTGACTTAGACTAGGCATGTCAATTGATGCCCACAGGAGCAAGCGCGCGCTTTAGAGCCCAGGAGAGCCTGAGCGCTTTACAGCGGAAAGGAAAGAGACAGACGAAAGAGATGTTATTTGCCGCTTGGTCGAGCTATATACAGGGATGGCCAGCACTGATTCAATAGATAAAAAGGAAGAGAACTTATTAAAACTGTATCCATGTTAATTTTTAGATTTGCCTGAGAAGTATAAGTGCATTATGAGAATGTAAGTTTTAATTTTAATGCTTATTTTTCACAAGTTTGATTTTTTTTTATTCAAAAGAAATATTTTTTCAACTTTTCGTATAGAAAAGTGAAATTTTCAGTTATAGGCCTATTTATTTAGGCCGCATTCATAAGCGAGACTTTGGAGGAAGACTTCCCAAAGTCGACTTTCATAGTAAAGTTTAACTTTGTTAAAAGTCCTATTCATAGACAAAACTTCTGAGACTTTGACTTTAGCAAGTCGAGATTTGACGATCTTGTTTTAATGTTGGCAATCAAAATCACTGCCTTCTAAACGAATTAAATTAATACTTACTTACTTACTTACTTACAAATGGCTTTTAAGGAACCCGAAGGTTCATTGCCGCCCTCACATAAGCCCGCCATCGGTCCCTATCCTGTGCAAGATTAAGCCAGTCTCTATCATCATACCCCACCTCCCTCAAATCCATTTTAATATTATCCTCCCATCTACGTCTCGGCCTCCCTAAAGGTCTTTTTCCCTCCGGTCTCCCAACTAACACTCTATATGCATTTCTGGATTCGCCCATACGTGCTACATGCCCTGCCCATCTCAAACGTCTGGATTTCAAGTTCCTAATTATGTCAGGTGAAGAATACAATGCGTGCAGTTCTGTGTTGTGTAACTTTCTCCATTCTCCTGTAACTTCATCCCGCTTAGCCCCAAATATTTTCCTAAGCGCCTTATTCTCAAACACCCTTAACCTATGTTCCTCTCTCAGAGTGAGAGTCCAAGTTTCACAGCCATATAGAAGAACCGGTAATATAACTGTTTTATAAATTCTAACTTTCAGATTTTTGGACAGCAGACTGGATGATAAGAGCTTCTCAACCGAATAATAACACGCATTTCCCATATTTATTCTGCGTTTAATTTCCTCCCGAGTGTCATTTATATTTGATACTGTTGCTCCAAGATATTTGAATTTTTCCACCTCTTCGAAGGATAAATCTCCAATATTTATATTTCCATTTCGTACAATATTCCCGTCACGAGACATAATCATATACTTTGTCTTTTCGGGATTTACTTCCAAACCGATCGCTTTACTTGCTTCAAGTAAAATTTCCGTGTTTTCCTAATCGTTTGTGTATTTTCTCCTAACATATTCATGTCATCCGCATAGACAAGAAGCTGATGTAACCCGTTCAATTCCAAACCCTGCCTGTTATCCTGAACTTTCCTAATGGCATATTCTAGAGCGAAGTTAAAAAGTAAAGTTGATAGTGCATCTCCCTGCTTTAGCCCGCAGTGAATTGGAAAAGCATCAGATAGAAACTGACCTATACGGACTCTGCTGTATGTTTCACTGAGACACATTTTAATTACTCGAACTAGTTTCTTGGGAATACCAAATTCAATAAGAATATCATATAATACTTCCCTCTTAACCGAGTCATATGCCTTTTTGAAATCTATGAATAACTGATGTACTGTACCCTTATACTCCCATTTTTTCTCCATTATCTGCCGAATACAAAAAATCTGATCAATAGTCGATCTATTACGCCGAAAACCGCACTGATGATCCCCAATAATTTCATCTACGTACGGAGTTAATCTTCTCAAAAGAATATTGGGCAAAATTTTGTACGACGTCAACAAAAGTGATATTCCTCGAAAGTTACCACAGTTGGTTTTGTCCCCCTTTTTAAAAATAGGTACAATTATGGACTCCTTCCATTGTTCTGGTACAATTTCCTTTTCCCAAATAGCAAGTACAAGTTTATAAATTTCGCTATATAATGCACTTCCACCCTCTTGTATTAATTCTGCTGGAATTTGATCGATACCTGGAGACTTGTACTTTTCAGATTCTCTATCGCAATTAAATAATAAGAATCAATATTAAGCTATTGATCCTTACCTATAGCTTAAAATCGCGATGAAATAAGTTGTATTATTTATGGTGAAATAGATAATTATCTTTGATTATTCACCAATGAAAGTTGAAACATGACGAGGATATTTAATACTGTCTGTTTATCAAATCAGTACCTTTATTTGAATTTATAATTTATAATAATACGGTAGGGAACATAGGCAGCTTTAATAATCCCATAGATGTCTTCAATATCCTCGGCAAATTCAACAATTTCCTAAATATCAGTCACTTTCCTTTTGTCACGAACGAAAGTCAAAGTCAAAGTATAGATTTTTGGCGACTTCGAAGTAAAGTCACGATTGAAGTTTACTTTCCTCGAAGTGTCGACTGTGAATAGGAAAATGGTGACTTTGTACTTTCCAAAGTCAACTTTGGTCCAAAGTCTCGTCTATGAATACGATCCTTAGTAGCCTTACAGAATGTTTTCGTGAATCTAATACACCGTATATAGGGGAGAGTCGGGTAGTATCGGACAGTGCGTTTCTTTCACCTACCACCATATGGTAGTATCTGAATGACATGGTTTCGTTTCTCTATGCGACATCACAGAAACGTAACCATGTCAATCAGGTACTATCATCGTGTGTTGGATGAAAGAAACTCACTGTCCGATATTACCCGATGTCCGATACAACCCGACTCTCCCCTACGTATTACTGAAGATAGTGTATTGAAAATTTTGAAAATATTCGCATGTAAATTGTTTGTAAGGAAATGAATTAACAAAGCAACTACTGTTACATCATATGCAAAAGATACGTGCCCATATGTTGTAAAAATGTCAGCTCTATAGCTTCAGCAGATTTCGAGAAAATAATTTAATATTCTGATGATAGGAAGTTGCTCACAAATATCACCTCAAAAGCATAATGCGATAAGAGTTTTGTTGTGTAACATTAGTTACACTTAAAACAGATACAGTACTTACGTAACTTTGCTTTGTACTGTAATATTGTTTTGATTAGTTTATTGATTACTTTTGTAAGGCTAAAGATACCATCAATATAAATTCCAACTTATCATGTCATACTGAATCTCTTTCTTTGGCATATCACTTTCTTTATGAATGATGTGTTTCATCCACTTAATACAGTATAATATTTTACTACTATGGAATTTAAGTGAATATTCCTTCTTAACTCTCTATTATGTTATTAAGATTTAAAACACAAGTGCAATATTAAGAAATTAGTATTAGTACTGTTGTTTTACAGACATTATAGATAATATTAAACAGAAAGAAGCCATATAAAAATAACGACATAAAATTTTACGTTCCGTTTGAAGTTTGTGCACCACTGTTTTCTTAATCCAACAGGTTGCTTATTCATATACACAACCCTTCCTCTTTCCATACTTAGCGCTTGCTGCCCGGGCACGACGTCAAGGTCAGAAAAATGCGCTTGCTTTGACATCACTGACTTAGACTAAATCATGTTACTGACAAAGGACAGTCATCCATGCTATAGTTCAGAAGTTAACGTGATTGTGACCCTGGATTACAAATACTGTGCTGATCTTAAGTTGGGCGAAGGTTTGTCAAGAAGTGCCAGTATACAGGGTGAGTCAGAAGAAAAGGTACTTGGTGTGAGTGGTTGGTGATTCTGAACAAAAACGTTTCTATGAACATATGGCCTGTTCTTAACAGTGTCTGACATACAGCTGTTTGAAAATCACGGGCGTTAGTCTCATGTCCTTCATCATATGCGGACACAACCAAAACGACATTTTGTTGTAGTAGGATCAATCAAACGTGTCCTGGACGTTGGATCGGTCGCGGTGGAGTCATTTCTTGGCCATCGATGTCACCCGATCTTACTCCATTGGATTACTGCAGGCGTCGTCAACCGATCGCACAGTCGTGCTGGCTGGAGCTGCACAGAGCACAAGTCTACACGTGAATCAGTCGCTGTGCTGGAGAGAGGAGGGAATGATAGTTGAAACCGGCTCAGTGGCGGTCTACCAGTACAGTCATTCAAGCGTTGTCCGGTATCCCTTATACTCTTGTAGCCTATTGGTTATGCACCATTCTATGTGTTTCTATTTTAAATATATGCTACGTAATAAAATTTATCCTATAACTTAAAGAATTTGAAACATACAATCATTAATTTCTTCTGGCAAATTAGTAAACAAACGGAGCACATTAAATATGCTGAAATCAGCCAAATAATATACTGAGTTTAACGACACATTTTGTTCCTAAAGCTAGAAACAGTTTCTTCAATTTTATGTTTAACATAAATTATTCCTTCTTTCAACAACAGTAAACTAAATTATTACATGAAAATAAAGGCCACAAATATGTACAGCAAATAAAAATTAATAAACTGAGGCGTCTAGAATCAAAACCCGCCAAGTCCATCGAAAAATAAAAATGAGATAAAGTTATTTTTCTGTGTATCTTCGCATGGTCAATCCGATGCTGGCATTATTTTTCTGCAATATCCGCTGGATTCCTCTGAAAATGCTGGACAAAAGTTAGGATTAGTTTCAATATCCGCTAGATCCAACTGAATTTCGGCCATTGTTAGTTTCAAAAACCTCCAAGTCCCTTTCTGCCAATCAGGTTGTGGGACTGCTTTACCCAGCGGTCCTCAGCTGTGTGATGTTGATTTATTATTTGTGTGGTTAAGCTCTTGTTAAACCTTATTAAGTTTAATTTCTACTCTAATAATATTCAGTGAAATGGTGGATAGAATGAGCAGTGAGTTACAAAAATGTTCACAAAGAAAAGCTCCTGTAAAAACACTAAATAGGGAGAAATGGAAAAGAGAAATGAAAAGGAAAGAAAGGTATGTGTGGTTGAAATTATATTTTCATCACATAGAAAACATAATATGATGAAAATAAATATTATGTACAGTATTCAATTATTATAATATACTGTAGGCCTATTCTTACCAAATAATAATTAATTACATAATTTTGTCGGTACTCCTCTTGTGCCCTCCTGCTATACCAGCTTGTAATCATGCTGTTGGCAGTAAATGGAAATCCAACAGTTTAAGTTTGTTGGACATAAAGAAGTTCCATTCCGTTTTCTACTATTCATCAGATAATCAGCAATAAGACAAATTTATTATTGCACAAAATAAAAATTCAACAATGATTGGAATGTGCTCTAAATGGCTACTCACTGAAGCACCTCTAACTATTAAAAAAGTGTAAATTACATTTCCTGTGGTTGGGCATTCATTTCTTCCTCCCGATCGAATATTTGGAGTAATCGAAAAAGAAATAAGGAAGTGATTGTAGATCCCCAAGAATATAAAGATATTATTGGTAAACATGGAACAGTCTTTAATCTTGAAAATGAAGATATAGGCTTATCTCTTCAAGACTGGAAGAAAGAGGCAGACAAAATTTTAAGATCTCCTGCTATTTTAAGTTCAGTCCCTGTAAAAGATTTATTTTAAGACGATCTGATTGAAAGAACAGATAACAGTGCAAGATTAGTTTAACTATAGAACAGACACCGTTGTTGCAAAGGTAGTAACAAGAAAAAACAATAGAATTGAACGTGAAGATAAGAAGACGAAGAAGAAACTGTTAATCTGGAGGAAGAGGAATGTGACAATATTGTGTAAAATTTGTATGAACTTAAAAAGTGTAACATACATTCAAATTTATACTGCTGTTATGTTTAAAGCATGTGCATAATCATACTTCAAGTCTGGGTTTCATTGCCTACATAATTTGTAAGGTGTAAGTTAAAATGTTTTCCTTTTTGACTCATTTTTATGCTTAGAACTAATTCTCTTACTTTCAAAAGCCTCCAAATACACTTTTCAGTTTCAAAATCAGTTAGGTGCTAATTTAACCTCACGGATTTGTTAGTTTCAATGAAGGGGCAATCCTGTAATTTGTTTGGACGTATCTAATGATAATAAAATACTTGATAAAAGCATTGTTTATATCCCAAGAATGTTTATTTATATGGAAACAGTTTTTTCCATTTTCCCACAAATTTTGTTTTATGGACTTGGAGGGTTTTGATTCTAGACGCCTCATGTATGGGCGAAACCAGAAATGTATATAGAGTGTTAGTTGGGAGGCCAGAGGAAAAGATCTTTGGGGAGGCAGAAACTTAGATGAGAGTATATATTAAAATGGATTTGAGGGAGGTGGGATATGATAGTAGGGACTGGATTAATCTTGCTCAGGATAGGGACCGATGGCGGGCTTATGTGAGGGCGGCAATGAATCTCCGGGTTCTCTAAACGCCATAAGTAAGTAAGAATAAAGATAAATTATTATATGAATATGTACTCATGCTCAGAGGGCATTCCACAAAAGTTTAAGACAAATATTTTTAAAATAATATTGTCTGTCGTGTAATATCTTCTTCCTCGAACTTTCTTCCCATTTACCATTCCTTCCATTCATTCATTCTTCAGTAGGCAGTTTCTTCGGGTAAGTAAAAAATGAGAGTGACGAAGGAAAGGTAACGGACGGAACACATGTGGACGGAACTTCTGGGAACCGATATGGTTTCATGTATGTGAAGAAAATGGCGGACTTCATTTACTATAAAAAGAGAAGAAAGAGGTGGCGGGTTGAGCTATGGGACAGTGTGAACCTACCTCGCTGCTCCTTTGTTTCCTCCCCTCGGGCCGTGTCGCTGACTCAGACGGTCATTGTGTCGCTCTCGATCTAGACACTGCGCCTATATATGGGTCAGCTCTTAACGGAATATTTAAGTGGCCCAATCTTTAACCGAGCAAGTGGCTGTCTCGACAGACGACTCAGTCCGGCACCTGCAGGCGACATTCGACGACCTCAGTTTTTACTGTCTCACGATATACCTGAAGACACGTGGTTATTAACATCATGCTCAAAAGAGAGGTTCACAACAACACATTTGTGGTACGAGAAACATGTATAATATTTCACGATACCACCATCTTTAGAAATCATTTTCTCTACATTTCTACAAATAAAGAGAAGTGATAGGGGATTTGAGAAAGTCTTTGTGATTACTAATGACGTCTATACAGAAAAATAGGGTAATGGAATTAGGATAAGTAGGGGAACATATCAGCTGCTTGTTTATGCGGATGACGTGAATATGTTAGGAGAAAATTCACAAACGAGTGTGTGTTCTTTTTTTTTTTTAAATAGGGAAACTTACTTTCTGGATGCGCCTCGTATATCGATATATCGAACGATTATCGATATATCGCTATTCCGTAAGCAAATTGCATTTTCAGGCGTACATTTATTGTGTTACAATAAAATTACTTAAATTTTAATATTCCTTTTTACCATTGAAATTAATATCATAACAGTCAAAAGCATAAATATAAAATTGTAACAATAAACATTACATTTTCAATACGATATGATGTAGGTCCTAACCTAAATTAAAATTATGTTGGAGGCAAGGGAGCTTAAATGATGTAGTGGGAAGGAGTTAAGTGAACTCTACATGGTTGAGTATTTGATATTGGAACACGATTAAATTATTCTAATGTTATATAGGATTCAATCCAGGACACAGATATAATGCTCTTTTCTATCTAACATAATCGTATTTAAATGTAAGTAAACACAACTTGCAATTACTTTTAAATGTATGTAATTCGTACTTAGAATATTACAAGTTCTGACAAACTTCACAGTTGATTTGATACAATCCTTCTATAATAAGTTCCCATTGCAAGTTATTGTTACACTCCAACATTGAAAACAACGATGTGATGATTATAGGGATAGCGCCATCTCTCGGGAACTATCGGAGTTGTCTAGTGTGGATTTTGTTGTTATTGATAATGATAATAATTCCACAAAAAATCGATAAATTTATGAGAAAACCGATATATTATACGATATATTGAATCAAAATTTCGATATCGATATATCGCTATATTGAAACGAAAATATTGGTATTTCGTAAAAACCGATATATCGTTCCCATCTCTACCCAGGCATATTGGTGCACAATCTAGTGATTAGAAGTTGTGCACCGCCACCTCTTCCAGTCCCGAGGTACAAGGACATCATTTTATTTTTACTTCAATTTTTATTGTACCTGAGTATTTTAATGTACTTCACTCCCACCCCTTCTACTAATGAAGTTCAACCGTCCTCCACACAGATCCAAGACCGCATATACAGTCACAGTAGCCTTACGGTCATAGTAAACAGTACGTTCCAAAAATATGTTCGCGTTTTCCAGTGACGAAAGAGCTTTCAATATTGAATCATTTTCGCACAGGTACTGTTGTCCATTTGCCTCAGCTTTTATTCGCCAGCTAGTGGCTGGGCTGTTATCTTAGCTCTTTTCTGAGAACATTAATTTCTGTTAGGAATTGGACGTCTACATAATATTATACAACTGTTTAAAATAACTTAGAATAAAAGGCCTCGTTAAGTAATTTACTGTCATGTCATTTCTTCCCTTTCTACGACCCTACGACATAATCACTTGGACGGACAATAGATAGTATGTCTGAGTAATTTTATCTTTTCGGATCGGGCAGAAGTGAAGATTGAATTTACGATACGTAAGGTACTCTTTTATAGAGTAGGTACAGAATTATTTCAACTTGAGTTACTAGTAAGAAGGACGAAACTGGTAATTGGAATTAGATGCAATAGTCTATAGTGCGATAATATGCACAAAATAACTGAAGCCTGTATCGAAATGAACGTCCACCATTTTCAAAAATGTGTTTAAATATCCATAATATGATTATTTTTCAATTTAACTTCATTCTCTACATTGTACGCTAATGTGCTGAAACAGTATAATATACACTGCATAATGAGTACGTCCATATGGACAGCTCCTTTCGTGAGTAAAAACACTCATTGTTAATACTGCACTGTATTTTGATTAGGGGAGAGTCGGGTAGTATCGGACATCGGGTAATATCGGACAGTGAGTTTCTTTCATCTACCACACGATGATAGTACCTGATTGACATGGTTACGTTTCTGTGATGTCGCATAGAGAAACGTAACCATATCATTAAGGTACTACCATATGGTGGTAGATGAAAGAAACGCACTGTCCGATATTACCCGATGTCCGATAATACCCGACTCTCCCCTAAACAAAAACCTAATGAAAATGATCAAACTCAAAAGCGCAATATTTCCTAGTTTACGTAAATGGATGAACTACTTTTCTTCCCTCCTATACCTAGTAAAGTGATTTGTTTGTATATTACGCCAGTATCATCGAACTCTAGTTGTGGAAGGGGGTAGCAAACGGCGTTGATCCAAAGGTATAACCATGTTAATATTAAAAATGTTAGTAAAAATAAAATGATGTCCCTGTAGAAATTTCGCATGAAAATTTCTGATCTCTCCGGGAATCGAACCCGGGCCGGCTAGACGGTATCCTGTAAATATTGGTTTTGTTATTTAACCATCTGTGTGATGGTGGTTAATGAATATGAGCAACACAAAACAGTTCTTTTAACTTTTCTCAAATTTACAATTTTTTGACTGTGGCTCTTCTGGAAAGGAGCGGAAACAAACCCCAAGGTGCGCTCCGTGAGGTCACCCTTCCTCTTCTGAACCTCGCAGGCTGTGTTTACACTTGATCACTCACTGCATTATTGAGGGCCTGCTGCGTGCAGAATAATTGAAAACTAGTTGTGATCGCGTCGCGGACAATGCCTTAATTGCATAGGATTCAGCAGCGCACAATGGGGCGGTCCTGCCCCGGGTATCAATGTCTGGCGGTCTCTGGAGGGTGGAGCACTGATGACGGGTATGTTTACCATTATGCATAATGGAGAGAGGGAGCTTTTATTGTTTGAAAAGTTCCGCACTTGGATTATAATCGTTAGGGCAAACAACTTGTTTTATATATATTGGATCATATGGAACCAGCGGCTACGTCCGGGGTACAGCAGCTTACAAGCAAAAATCACAGGACGAAATCTGGCCTCAAAATAGTGAAGTCCTCGTTCTTCATAATATTTAATTTGCAGTGAAAGACTGCTCTTTACAGAACACTATGCATGGACGAGTGTTTCTAAAAGCATGTTCATTTCTTGCAGATAAATAGTTGCAATTCTGAAATAAATGATTCTATTGAAATCATATTAGAAATTATTTTTGAGCATAATTTTTTTCATAAGTACAATAAATGTGCCATTAATAGTTATTTATGATACTTGTAAGGTAAGTGCATCTTTCGAAAAATCGAAAAATCGAAAGAGAATTGGGAGGACAAATTTAAAAGGTACGCAAAACGAGTCCCTGCAAGGGGTTGGGGGCTGTACAAAAATAATTATGTGAGCTTCAAGCCTGTTGGCCACTAGTCTCACTCCGGGTTACGCTGCTCCCCTGAAGGAGCTCTAGAAAATTTTGAAGGGGAAGCCGAAATTGGATGTAACCTCTTAGGTACCACATACGCGAGGGGGACTGAGATTTGATCAATTGATCACGGAACGGGGCGAGGAGGAGATGGCTGGTGTTTGCCGTTAGGATGGCGAGACGCTGTCATCTGTTGTTCGATGACAAAGCATGTGAAGGCCGTCGGAAGAAGTGCCGTGAAATCTAAATCTGCAATTTGAGAGGTCCCTGTCCTTTCAAATTGCGACTAATTGAGTGACCTCGTATATTTAATAGACAATTTATAGGTTCTTAACTAGGGCATACGTCGTTTATAATAAAGGAGAATATATATGGGGAAGGGCATATAGGTCCGTGGCCCATTTCTTATAGGGCTCATCCCGACATTTGTCTTACGCCTTAGGAAAACCAAGGAATACCTTAGGCAGGATGAGTTGTTTCATATATAAGAGACTAGCCAATTTGGCTATTATGTAGGAGGTGATTGTTGTCATGAGCCTTGTTGAATCGTCTCAATTTAGAGACCAGCCATTTGGCTATATGATGGCTCAATTACGAAGAGGGGGAGAGATGTAATTGTCAATTAATTTAAAGTAATTAGGGAGATTAATGGGGATATGAGTGCAGGTCCGTGGCCCATTTCTTTTAGGGCCCATCCCGACATTTGTCTTAGCGCCTTAGGAAAACCACGGAAAAACCTTAGGCAGGATGACAAAAAATGTATGTTACAGCGTCACGGATTACATTCTCCAGAAAGACCTTGAGAACACCTCTTGTCTCCTCGTAGATGAGGCCATCTTTATTGCGCTCGTGTAATTTAACCACTCGGCTGACGCCTCGTGCTTAAATCTGTCCACTCGCTCACAAGTACCATACGTAATTTTATCCATGACCATAACGAAAAATTCTGTTTTATAAAAGAAAATATGTTGAAAATAAGTCCTCATATAATCACATTTATCATGGCATGGATTTTAAAATCGATGCGTGTACTAATACACAAACGATTAGGAAAACACGGAAATTTTACTTGAAGCAAGTAGAGCGATCGGTTTGGAAGTAAATCCCGAAAAGACAAAGTATATGATTATGTCTCGTGACCAGAATATTGTACGAAATGGAAATATAAAAATTGGAGATTTATCCTTCGAAGAGGTGGAAAAATTCAAATATCTTGGAGCAACAGTAACAAATATAAATGACACTCGGGAGGAAATTAAACGCAGAATAAATATGGGAAATGCGTGTTATTATTCGGTTGAGAAGCTCTTATCATCCAGTCTGCTGTCCAAAAATCTGAAAGTTAGAATTTATAAAACAGTTATATTACCGGTTGTTCTGTATGGTTGTGAAACTTGGACTCTCACTCTGAGAGAGGAACATAGGTTCAGGGTGTTTGAGAATAAGGTGCTTAGGAAAATATTTGGGGCTAAGCGGGATGAAGTTACAGGAGAATGGAGAAAGTTACACAACACAGAACTGCACGCATTGTATTCTTCACCTGACATAATTAGGAACATTAAATCCAGACGTTTGAGATGGGCAGGGCATGTAGCACGTATGGGCGAATCCAGAAATGCATATAGAGTGTTAGTTGGGAGACCGGAGGAAAAAGACCTTTAGGGAGGCCGAGACGTAGATGGGAGGATAATATTAAGATGGATTTGAGGGAGGTGGGGTGTGATGATAGTGACTGGATTAATCTTGCACAGGATAGGGACCGCTGGCGGGCTTATGTGAGGGCGGCGATGAGCCTTCGGGTTCCTTAGAAGCCATTTGTAAGTAAGTAAGTACTAGGTAGGTCATGATTTAGGAGGCCATGATTAGTGAAGAATGGTATCTAAGGCGTTGGATAAATAACAAATTATAATTAATTATATAATTTTAATATATATTTTTTTTTTGTTTTAAACGTGTATTTTCATCTTTTTGAAGTTTCAAGGATTATTTAGAAGTGTTCACGGGACTAATGTGGTTAAAATAATTTCACATTTTACTTCTATAAATTTAAAAGGAATATTAAAACGTAAATAACCACCGTGTCTGTTTAGCTCAGTTGACTAACGCGTGTTGTTATAAATTGTTATGAAAGTTATAAAATCCTAAAATCCTATAAACCCAACTTCGCAGGTTCAAGTCCCCTCGTCTCCCAAAAACTCCCAAAAAGGTAAATTATTACAAATTAAAAAAAAAATACATATTGCAGAGCAGAAATTACTTCGTTTGAAAACTTTGCTTGACAGGTTAGTCCCCCTTAATCCTTACATATCTTACTTTCTTTTTAATAACTATTTATTGATTCCAAAATTTAATTACTTTTTGCGGAGTACCTCTATATGTTTGTTTCCATCTTTCCTCTGTCAAGCTGACAATATGATACGTCATTACTTAGAAATTTTACTTAATATTTCTCTTAGTGATTGCAGTTGGATTCAAGGTTCTCTACCTGTTATATTTGGTGGGTTAGGTATTAGAAAATTGAGTGATATTTGTACGCCGGCATTTTTAGCTTCTGCGCACGGGGTTTTGGACCGAATCAAATCTATTTTTCCCTCTTACAGTGATTCGGTTCAGATCCCTCTTGTGCAAGAGGCTTTAGTTCGATGGGGTGAGGTTTCCAATAACTCTGATTCTCCGTCTTTTCCAGCGGTTCAAAAGAATTGGGATGAAATACTAATCTCTCTTGTTAAGGAGTCCCTTCAGTCATCTTTTTCTTCAGATACAGATCGTGCTCGTATTTTGGCTCTCAAACAAAATGTTTCAGGATCTTGGCTTCATGCAATTCCTTCTCCTAACATCGGTATTCTTATGGATCCCAGATCCTTTAAAGTTTCCGTGGCTTTACGCCTCAGTTGCAAAATCTGTCACATTCATAAATGTATCTGTGGCAATATTGTAGATTCTTACGGCCACCATGCCTTAAGTTGTGTCATGAGTAAGGGGCGTCTCTCTCGTCATTCATCGCTCAATGACATCATTAAAAGAGCATTAACATCCTCAGGGGTTCCATCCATCTTAGAACCTTCCGGAATCAGCCGTTCAGACGGCAAGAGACCCGATAGTCTGACTCTAGTCCCGTGGCGTGTAGGCAAATCCTTAATTTGGGATTCCACATGTGTGGATACACTGGCCCCTTCAACCTCTAAGACACCAGGATCTGCAGCAGAAAGTGCCGCTGTCAGTAAACACCATAAATATAAACATCTTGCAGATAATTATATTTTTGTCCCTTTTGCGGTTGAAACGTTTGGATCATGGTGTAGTGAAACCAAAGCTCTCATCTCCACCATAGGCAGAAGTTTAGTGCAGCTTTCTGGGGACCCTCGAAGCAGTCAATATCTACGTCAGTGCATTGGTATCGCCATTCAGCGCGGTAATGCTACAAGTATTCTTGCATCCTTCCCCGAGTTCTCTTATTTAGATGAGATTTTCTTCCTTTAATTATTCAATTTATTTGTATTTTATTATAGTATACATATCAATGTGAATACAATTTCGCTAGAATAATAAATTTGGTAGTTATTTTGTATAAAAACTAATTATATACTTTTTTACATAGACTCGTAAATTTCACTGAATTATCACTTCATTGTAACAAAAATGTTTGATTTTTAGAACACAAAACTGTACATACAGTATATATTTTGTATTAGATATGGATGCAATGCACAAATTACGACGTAGTGGATAGAGAATAGAGAAGGAGATTGAGTGTATGTATATTTAAGAAATGGTAATAAAGAAGTAGAGGTAGTGACATATAGTAACTAATATATTAACTTCTTGAGTAATAGTATGGAAAAGTATACGTGTGTACCCGGGTACTAGGAAAATACTAATGAACTGTGAGATAAAGTTCAAACTGTGAGGTAAAGTCTTTATCTCACTAGTGGAATAAAGTAATGTTGAATAAAAGCCTACTTTACAAACTCAAAAGTATTTAATAAAGGGATGTTTTCGTTATGGTCAGGGATAAAAATAATTTTCCTGTTCTTATAAAATGCTAATGTTGACATAGTGTGATATTTAATAGCGCATTATTATTTGATGTGTAATTTATGGAAAATTTCATTACAGCGAAGAATACACTGTAAAAACAAACGACAATCAAAGAGACAGTAAACTTGTCCAGGAATTTGTTTTTTCTCTCGAAGTAATTAATGTCCTGGATTCATGGTTAATTCCATAGCATAGGGTAAACTAGGGTCTGTTGGACAGTCCGTACTTTAACGTGTTACCACGCCACTTGTGGGCACCACATTCAGCTAGAAATCAATGACGGAAGTAGCCAAGAGTGGGGCTACTTTCGTCATTGACTTCTAGCAGAATGTGGTGCCCACAAGTGGCGTGGTAAAACGTTAAAATACGGAGTGTCCAACATGCCCGACTGTCCAACAGACCCTAGTTTACCCTATTACAATTCTCGGTACCTAGAGTCTTTTGTTTAAACAAGGAAGTACCTTCCAATTACTTGTCTCCATAGAGACGAAATCTTTAAATGAGACAGCAACACATTTCATTTCATTTTCTTTTAGAAAATATAATCAGTGGAAGTTTTAAACAGAAATAAAATATGCTGATATCATAATTAATTGAAGGAGTAACTTAGGCCATTATCCCACTTTCAATAACAATAAATGTTGTGTTTTCAGACGATAAAATTATTATATTAGTCTAAGATGATAGAGGTCATAAAAAATTGTTTGATGACAAATCTGATGGTAGGAGAAGGATAGGAAGAGATGGGTGGACGATGTAGGGGACGACTTACGAAGAATGAATGTCATAAGATGGAGACTGTAAGCTAAGGATAGACGAGAGTGGAACGGAATCGTGAGAGAGGCTAAGATCCTAAATTGGATTGTAACACCATATAGCAGTAGTATTCGGGCCACCCCCTTTATTTCCAAGGATAATAGAGGTTCTACTATACTACTATAACACCACCCCCACCACCAATACATGCCAGCAACCAAAAGAAAGAAAGTTCAAAGTAGAGACTGTCACAAAATTTGGAATTTGAAGGAATTAATACAAAATTTTAAGCTGTGAAAGAGAAAAAAAGAAGTCATTATATTTCTTACCTCCTCTTCCTTCCTCTCCTCCCCATATTTCCCTCCTCCCTCATTATCGTCATCATCATGTAACTTCATTTGGAGTAACAGTTAGCGCGTCTGACCGCGAAATCAGGTGGCCCGGGGCAAGTTACCTGGTTGAGTATTTCTCCGGGGTTTTCCCTCAACCCAATACGAACAAATGCTGGGTAATTTTCGATGCTGGACTCCGGCATTAACACCTCCATTTCATTCAGACGCTAAATAACCTGAGATGTTGATTCAGCGTCGTAAAATAACCCAAGTGCCGCAGGGTTCCGTATTAGGCCCACTACTTTTCTCTATCTACATTAATGACGTATCAAATAACTTACAATATTGCCGATATCACCTCTATGCCGACGACCTACAACTTTACATATATTCCAGACCCAATACGATCAATGAATCAATTGACAAGTTGAATTGTGACCTAGCCACTGTCTCCACTTGGGCGGCCAATTTCGGACTCGCACTTAATCCAAGTAAGACTCAAGCCATAATTATTGGCCATAAGCGTTTAGTTAACTCCCTTAATAACAGTAATCTTTCAGTTGCTACCCTTAACAACACGCTAATCCCTTATTCATCTGTCGTAAAAATCTTGGCTTCTTTTTTACAATAATCTAAGTTGAAATTTTCAAGTTAAAGAAACGATAAAAAAATCTGTTCCTCCATTCACTGTTTGATTCGCTTGAGAATCTTCTTGCCCCACAACTAAAACTTACCCTAGTACAAACCCTAGTAATGCCGCACTTCGATTATTGTGACGTTTTGTTAAGTGACCTAAGTTCTGAACTGTCAGTCAAGTTACAGCGAGCTCAGAATATGTGCGTCAGATACGTGTGCAACATCCGACGATATGATCACAAAGCACCGTCCTTCGCAAGTCTTTCGTGGCTCCGACTTAAAGAACGCAGAACTTTACACTCTTTGTCTTTACTCTTTCGAATTCTGCACACCTTAACACCAAATTACCTTTCGTCTCGTTTCTCTTATCTATACTCTAACCACGACGTAAATACCAGATCATTTATCTGTGGCACGCTAAGTATACCTCTTCACAGAACATCTTGCTATTCATAATCTTTTACAGTATCCACCTCGCGTCAATGGAATTCCTTGTCACAAAGTATTAGGGCTGCAAGACAACAAACACCTTTAAGAACAGCTTAAAAGATAACCTTATTAGCATTTCACTCCAATCATACTGATTTAAACTATCACTGACTACATTGTTACTTCTTTCTTTAGACATCATCCTGAAAGTGCTGTATTTTCAAAATTGTCTCATAATAATCTCTTTCTATTATCTAATATTATTTGAAATATATTAACATTCTATGTATTTTAGTTTAATTCTGCTACACAGTTTATTTCAGTGTTTAATTAATAGTTCATAGTGTTTTGTTGTTTAATTCGTAAATAACTCTTGTATACATGTAACTCTCATCTAAATCAAATTGTTGAATTCTTTGTATGTTCATACATATGTATATACTCTTTTTGCTGGTTGAGTGGAAGAGAAGGCCTTACGGCCTTAACTCTGCCAGCTAAAATAAATCATCATTATTATTATTATTATTATTATTATTATTATTATTACTATTATTATTATTATTATTATTATTATTATTATTATTATTATTATTATTATTATTATATAAACTAAAATTCTTCGTGGAATAACATCTGCAGTGTTGATTGAAGGCAGCTGTACATGAATCCCCGGGCAAATAAGAGGAACTATGAATGTGTGGACGTGAGTGTACGTCATAAATTACGACAGGTAAACAACTGAAAGTGGTGGAATCCTCACCGCGCAGGCGCCTCGCTGAACGCTTCCCGATCGCCGATAATAACTTTATTACATCGAGTAGCGAGCTAAAAAAAAAAAAGAATCGGAGCTGCGGGAGTACAGACCACCCTTCCCTACCAAGCCATAGTGTTCTCGCTGCCTATACTTTGGAGTAAATTAGTTTATTTTTCGAGAGAGGGACCGCCAATTTAATAATTTTGAAAGCAAACACTAAAACCTGCTCGATCAGCCGATACTGTACAGTTGTACTAGCACGAACTGCAACCCCTGTGATTCGTCTGCAACTCCCGTTTCGTTTGAGTTTGTTCTAAAACAATTACTGTACCATTGATGATGGTGAAAACGTTGGTGATGATGATGATGGTAATAATAATGATGATGATGATGGTGATAATAATAATAATAACAACAATAATAATAATACTTACTCATTTACTTACTTACTTACAAATGGCTTTTAAGGAACCCGCAGGTTCATTGCCGCCCTCACATTCTCACATTACCGGTCCCTATCCTGTGCAAGATTAATCTACCCTCTGTCATCACATCCCACCTCCCTCAAATCTATTTTAACTAGTGGCTTGTGCAGCAAATGCTGCAAACGAAGTTCATTAGACGTTCAAATAAACATTTTTCAGATTTATTTTCAATGAAGAATACCAGACATTCTGAAAGTTATTTGCTTCCATAATAATGAAAGATAGCTACTCTGTCTCGAGCCAATACTGAAGAGAACCACGCATATAAATATCTACACCACACCGCCATTACGTTTTATAGCTTTCAATAACATATACTATATATGCTATATAGCTGCCTCACTTACATATTTACTTACTTACTTACTTACTGGCTTTTAAGGAACCCGGAGGTTCATTGCCGCCCTCACATAAGCTCGCCATCGGTCTCTATCCTGAGCAAGATTAATCCATTCTCTATCATCGTATCCCACCTCCTTCAAATCCACTTAAATATTATCTTCCCATATACGTCTCGGCCTCCCTAAAGGTCTTTTTCCCTCCGGCCTCCCAACTAACACTATATAGCCGCCACTCAGTAAAATATAGAAATCAAAATCTAATTTAAGTTATTCTCTACATCTACTTATATAACCCCAAAATGTTTCACTTTCATATCATCAATACAGCATTAATATGTATAATTAATGAAAAATAGTCACATCATGGCATTAACTACAATAATATTTCATTTCTAATGGTAATAATGTCATAAAACCACCTCAAGTTTTGTAGTTTTTAATATCCAATACACAGCTGTACTCAGAAAATTATACACCACAGAATCAAACCTGTAAATTATTTTTATTAAGTTAAGTTTTTAATAACCAATTTAATTTGAGCTCTAAATATGTCAGCATTCTTGCAGATCATGGCCTTCGTGTAATATTGTTTACTGTAGTGTGTGTTTTGTTTTATTCTGAAATGAAATTAGCTAGTTATCAAAACTGACGACAGATGGATTTTGGAAAACAGGAAAATTATGTTGAAAAATTGACATTTCACTGAAAACTACTATTTTTCTGAAAACTTTTGGGTTCCAAGCTTCAAAATTAGGGGTCATTTATTAAAATCCGTTCAGCCGTTTTCACGTAATTTCCATTACCAGTTCAAATTATATATATATATATATATATATATATATATTATCCTCACATCTATGTTTCGGCCTCCCCTAAGGTCTTTTCCCCTCCGGTCTCCCAACTAACTCTTCTGCATTTCTGGATTCGCCCATACGTGCTACATGCCCTGCCCATCTCAAACGAACACACAAACAAAAATTTAAAAATTGCTGTTTTCCATCTCAGGACAGTTCATTATACATAAACCAATTATTGTTTTTGTAAAAGTGGTAATTACCAGAAAAATTTAGGTTATAGTTTTATTAGGTATTAGTGTAGATAGCCGAATACAACGAGTGCTGATAGTTTTTGGGTAATTTAATTGAACTTAACCGGAGGTCTCAAAATAATTATCAAATGAAAACAAACATGAGTTTAAAAAGTGAAATTAAATTACCTAAGAAATAACTATTAACACCAATAATTATATTCGGCAAGATATTCCAATGCGAACAACTATAATTCTGAACAACTAAACATTCGAGGTTATAATAATAATAATATCCAGAAAAACAGTTCAAGCAGAGATTATAGGGATAAAAGGCTCCTTGGAATAAAAACAACTGAACATTTGCGGTTATGGCAACATTTTCTTTTGAACTCTTTTATCATTACTTGTCTTGAATTTTGAACATGTTTAATTTTATTGTAAATAATTTTTACTAATAATAATTATTCTTGTATCTTGAGATTGCGAGGAGTCTGAGATAGGAATTGCTGATACACTGAAGCAAAGACGATGCAAATAAAACAAATGAACGTAGAAGGAAAAACTGTCACTTATTATTTTAAACCGCATGCTTTTAACTGGGCTATCCAGCGAATAGGGATTATAAAGAATGGACATTGAGCGAATTTTCCTGTGTTTTGTTTCTCTGTGCGCCAGCATATAGTTCCACTTTCAAGCGCTAGAGGTAGTGTAATCGAGCATACGCTAAGATAATAATTGAGAACAGAGTTAAGACACAGGATCCAAACATCGCCTACCTTATTGCATAATCCAGTAACGCTTAGCTTCAAATAAATTCAAGTTAACAGCTTTTCCTTATTTCTCAATGACAAACTAGTTGTAATAATAATATTTTACAGTATATTTCAGATATAATAAATTATGTTATAAAATAATATAATATATTATAAAATTAAGTATCGAATTCGTTTAATATTTGTATATATTTAATACAGGTATATGGTTTTACTTCTCGTAAGAGTTTTGTTTTTCCATTTTCAGCGCTATCAAGTCATTACATATTTTAATTGTTGTTGGGGTCAACGTCTCAACTCTCATTATAAAGGAAATCTAGAGTCTAGACATTACAGTTAATGACGGATTTATTATTTTGTGGATCCAATTTATTTTATTTGGGTACATAATGTACCTAGATGTATTAATAATATGTGTTATATTTCCGCTGTGTCGACTGCTATAGTCCCGTCGCTCTAATTTCCGGCAGCCAATCGCGTTGCAGGTCGGCTACATTTAAACGTGTGCGTCTTGTGATTCGCTGATTCATTTTTTAAGGCTCGATAAATACTTAATATAATCGCCCGTCATTTTAGCTCTTTAGAAAACACGAAGACGTTATTTGCCGCTCAATTATTTGCTGAATTACATTGCGTTTGATTTATCATCATAGGAGCTACGACATGATAATGTTTAACGGTGTGGCAAATAGATTCCTCGTATGGTAGCTCGGCAACGTAAGAACAAAAATGGCGAACGATACTACCTACCTAGACTTTATAGAGCCTTCACTTTACAAGACGTAAGCAAAGAGGCGGAGTCCCGCCGGAAATAACAGCGTCGGGACTATAGCTGGTGTGATGTCAGCGCCAACTCTAGGGAGAAAGCAGAATCTCACGCTTTAGCTGGCTTGAAGGTCATTGAAATCAGTCCTGCTACATCAAAGGTACCGACGCGAAGTGTCCATTCTTTATAATCCCTATTCGCTGGGCTATCAGTGTAATTTGATTCTCTTTGGTCATTCCTGCATAAATAACTCGTTCAATTGCTGAGAATCTTTTGCGTGAGATTAACAAGATAGTTTTGCCTCAATTTAAAAATGGAAATAGAAGAAAAATAATCATTATTAATAAAACACATAAATTGCATTAAATTTATTTTATCTTAGCCACATTCACAATTCTTAAAAATAAGAACCAATTCCTTAAAAATCTAAAATTCTCACAATAACAACAATTACAGAGATCATATGAATCTTGCTTTTTTTTCTTTACACATAGCGGGTTATGATGCTTCCGAAGTGTTTTTCATGACGTTGCTTATGCAATATGTATTTATGGTAACAAAATAGGATCGCAGGTACCTGCTGTAACTGCTATCCATCACAAATTGCCTTCATTCTTTCTTTCACCTTTCCCTGCTAACGGTCAACGCAAAGACTATTATGATTCTTATCTTCTCGATCTATACACTTGTGTATATAGCCGTGAAACAAATGGGCATCACCGCTACGTCATTTACCGACGGTTAGGAGAAAAACAAAAGAGAGATGCCGCTTGTTCTACTCGTAAGATCTGTTATTCAGAAAATAGGCAGCAGCCTTAATATTTCAGGAAAATCAGTCAAGATAAAGACTGTCTCGCTTAGTTTCAAGCACAAACTCATCATTATCATCATCATCATCATCATCATCATCAACCATCTCGAACTAGGCCTAAATACGAGATCTGTGTGACGCTCATTATAATAGTCCCTTTATTATTAGTCTTCCGGGAAATAAAAACAATTTCTTGACTGCCTCATGTTTCTTGAATTTCATAATTTATTTCAACGTATAAGTCTGAGAGTTGATTGTAAATCATCACTTTATTTCATTTACTTATTATTATTTTTTGTTTTGTTGATTATTCGTATACAGCAATGGTCTTCTGAATTTCCTACATAGGAGAAACCAGTAACCAAGTAGTAACGATAAAATGTATAAATAATTGAGGTGCGTAGTTGCAAAACCAGATGCATCACTTTTTTTTTCGAAAACGAGTTAATGTTATATTTCATATCTTCATATGATTCTACAACTGCTATAGCACTGTTATGCCCAAAAGCCAGATACATCACATGCATTTGCATGATGAAATATAGTATTGGTTGCAAATCCTTGGTTCCTTGCAAACGTTTCTCCTTCATACTGAAAAATTATGTTTTAGTGATGTATCTGATTTTTCAACTAAACGCCTCAATTTAAAGTGACAATTTTGGTAATGTACCAATGTACCAATCGAGTATAAGAATCTATTGAGTTTCAACCAATCAAAAGCAACTATCAATTGCAATCTTATTGAAAGAATCTTTCCGCACCTGATGCGCATTTGATCAATATCTTGTCACACCTTGTGTTCAGATGTTATTTATTTATTTGTTTATTTATTTATTTATTTGTTTATTTGTTTATTTATTTATTTCTTTATGTATTTAGCATTTATTTATTCCTTTTTATTTATTTCATTTTAATTAATTAATTAACAACAACAGAAACAACTTCTGTAATACGAGTATTACACTAATATTCGTGTTTATTTAGAAATTTCATGACTTTCCGTTTCAGTATTTACAAAAATAAAAATAAAATAAAATTATTAATCTTTTATTTATTTATATATGTATTTATTTATTTATTCCTTTTTGTTTATTTATTTATTTGTTTATGTATTTAGTATTTATTTATTCCTCTTTATTTATTTTATTTTAGTTAATTAATTAACAACAACAGAAACAACTTCTGTAATACGAGTATTACACTAATATTCGTGTTTATTTAGAAATTTCATTACTTTCAGTATCAGTGTTTACAAAAAAATTAAATAAAATTATTAATTTTTTATTTATTTATATATGTATTTATTTATTTATTCCTTTTTATTTATTTATTTATTTTATTTACTTCTTTATTTATATTTATTTATTATTTATTCATTTATTCCTTTCAATATTTATTTATTTATTTATTTATTTATTTATTTATTTATTTATTTATTCCTTTCAATATTTATTTATTTGTTTGTTTATGTATTTATTTGTTTGCTTGTTTGTTGTTATTTAATTAATTAATTATTTATTTATTTATTTATTCATTTTTATTTATTTTATTTATTTATTTACTTATATATTTATATTTACTTATTTATTCCTTTTAATATTTGTTTATTTATTTATTTGTTTATTTATTTATTTAATTATTTATTTGTTTATTCCTTTTAATATTTATTTTATTTATTTATTTATTTATTTATTTATTTATTTATTTATTTATTTATTTATTTATTTATTTATTTATTTATTCCTTTTAATATTTATTTATTTGTTTGTTTATTTATTTCTTTGTTTGCTTGTTCGTTCTAATTTATTTATTTACTTATTTATTTATTTATTTTTAATTATTTACTTACTTACTTATTAATTAATTAATTTATTTATTTATCTATTCCTTTTAATATTTTATTTATTTATTTATTTATTTATTTATTTATTTATAAGTCCCGTCGCTCCAATTTCCGGCAGCCAATCGCGTTGCAGGTCGGCTACATTTAAACGTGTGCGTCTTGTGATTCGCTGAGGAAGACGTTATTCATTTCTTAAGGCTCGATAAATACTTAATATAATCGCCCGCCATTTTGGCTCTTTTGTTGGCGTTCGCAGAAAGCACAGGAAGACGTTATTTGTCGCTCAATTATTTGCTGAATTACAGTACGTTTGATTTAATATCAAAGGAGCTACGACATGATAATGTTTAACGATGTGCCAAATAGATTCCTCGTATGGTAGCTCGGCAACGAAAGAACAAAAATGGCGAACGATACTACCTACCTAGACTTTATAAGCCTTCACTTCCTAAGACGTAAGCAAAGAGGAGGAGTCACGCCGGAATAACAGCGTCGCGACTATAGTTCATGCATTAAATTCCAGATTTTTTCTTTATTTTCTTTAAGAAAAATTGTTATTATATAAAATTCTCTTGAGTTTGAAATTCGTAACAAATTAACTTGGGACCACTACTGCAACTTACATCATAACATTGAGAGTTGTTAATACTAGTCAAACAGTTTATTCCCTCCGTTTTAGTAAACAACTGTGGAGATTGGTACAAGTGTGGAAAGATAAGACTTCTTCCTTGAAAAAAAAAAGTGAAAATGGGTCGAAATTCAGGAGTGTTGACGTGAAAGTGGTAGATTATTGGAATGTGGAAGTATGACTTGAGATATCTAACTTTATCTCAAAATTCATTGATCTATAGTCGAGACGCTGTTATTTCCGGCGTGACTCCTCCTCTTTGCTTACGTCTGAGGAAGTGAAGGCTCTATAAAGTCTAGGTAGGTAGTATCGTTCGCCATTTTTGTCCTTTCGTTGCCGAGCTACCATACGAGGAATCTATTTGCCACACCGTTAAACATTATCATGTCGTAGCTCCTATGATAATAAATCAAACGCACTGTAATTCAGCAAATAATTGAGCGGCAAATAACGTCTTCCTGTGCTTTCTGCGAACGCCAACGAAAGAGCCAAAATGGCGGTCGATTATATTAAGTATTTATCGAGCCTTAAGAAATGAATAACGTCTTTCTCAGCGAATCACAAGACGCACACGTTAAAATGTAGCCGACCTGCAACGCGATTGGCTGCCGGAAATTAGAGCGACGGGACTAAATATATTCATTCTGGAGTAATTAATTTCTATCATACAAAAGATGTAAAATAATTTTTCAGTAAGTTTTCATAACAGAAAAACTGTTATACAATCCACAATTTGAAAGATAGAGAGACTGAGTTTGCAGCGAAAAAAAAAACCCTCCATTTAGTCCCTTTATAAACATCAAGGGATTTCACATAAATATAAGAACAGGTGTGCTGAAGGGTTGTCTTTAAACTTCTGGTAGAATCTGTACTGCTGGGCCAACAGATGCGTCAATGCAAAATCATCTTGAAACCAATCTTCCCGGTCCCCTATGGACGCATGTTTTCTTGTGTACGAAGAAGTGATGCAGATCTTATGGCCACCAAAACGATTAGCAACTTCATCAGCCGAGCTGTGATGGAAAGGCATCAATCGTACTCCTTTATCGACGTATGTGTGTTTTATGTGTTATCTGATCCCGACAGGAATCAACGGAAAGGTTATAAACCGGTATAGTTTATATTATACACTGGGATTCATTATCTTACCATATACCACTGTGCCATAAGGTTTTGGAGAGTACAGTTCGGGTCATAAAATGTTTAACATTACTTTTGCTGACTTCAAGAAAGAAAGTTACTTTATCATCATTTTTGTTTGTACTTCATTCTTTCATTCGTTCGTTCGTTCTTTCGTTCGTTCTTAAGTTCGTTCGTTCTTAAGTTCGTTCGTTCTTAAGTTCGTTCGTTCTTTCGTTCGTTCGTTCTTTCGTTCGTTCGTTCATTCATTCATTCATTCATTCGTTCTTTCGTTCGTTCTTTCGTTCGTTCGTTCTTTCGTTCGTTCGTTCGTTCTTTCGTTCGTTCTTTCGTTCGTTCGTTCTTTCGTTCGTTCATTCGTTCGTTCTTTCGTTCGTTCTTTCGTTCGTTCTTTCGTTCGTTCGTTCTTTCGTTCGTTCTTTCGTTCGTTCTTTCGTTCGTTCTTTCGTTCGTTCGTTCTTTCGTTCATTAATCCATTCATTCGTTCGTTCATTCGTTCGTTCGTTCGTTCTTTCGTTCGTTCGTTCGTTCTTTCGTTCGTTCGTTCGTTCTTTCGTTCATTCATCCATTCATTCATTCGTTCGTTCGTTCGTTCTTTCGTTCGTTCTTTCGTTCATTCATTCATTCATTCGTTCGTTCGTTCGTTCTTTCGTTCATTCGTTCGTTCTTTCGTTCGTTCATCCATTCATTCATTCGTTCGTTCGTCCGTTCTTTCGTTCATTCATTTGTTCGTTCTTTCGTTCGTTCGTTCTTTCGTTCGTTCTTTCGTTCGTTCTTTCGTTCATTCATCCATTCATTCATTCGTTCTTTCGTTCGTTCTTTCGTTCGTTCTTTCTTTCATTCATTTCTTCGTTCTTTCGTTCGTTCTTTCGTTCGTTCTTTCGTTCATTCATCCATTCATTCGTTCGTTCGTTCGTTCTTTCGTTCGTTCTTTCGTTCATTCATTTGTTCGTTCTTTCGTTCGTTCTTTCGTTCGTTCTTTCGTTCGTTCTTTCGTTCGTTCGTTCTTTCGTTCATTCATCCATTCATTCGTTCGTTCGTTCGTTCGTTCTTTCGTTCGTTCGTTCGTTCTTTCGTTCGTTCGTTCGTTCGTTCTTTCGTTCATTCATCCATTCATTCATTCGTTCGTTCGTCCGTTCTTTCGTTCGTTCTTTCGTTCGTTCTTTCGTTCGTTCTTTCGTTCATTCATTCGTTCGTTCTTTCGTTCGTTCTTTCGTTCGTTCTTTCGTTCGTTCTTTCGTTCATTCTTTCGTTCGTTCTTTCGTTCGTTCTTTCGTTCATTCATTTGTTCGTTCTTTCGTTCGTTCTTTCGTTCGTTCTTTCGTTCGTTCTTTCGTTCGTTCTTTCGTTCATTCATCCATTCATTCATTCGTTCTTTCGTTCGTTCTTTCGTTCGTTCTTTCGTTCGTTCTTTCGTTCATTCATTCGTTCGTTCTTTCGTTCGTTCTTTCGTTCGTTCATTCGTTCGTTCTTTCGTTCGTTCTTTCGTTCGTTCGTTCTTTCGTTCGTTCTTTCGTTCGTTCGTTCTTTCGTTCGTTCGTTCTTTCGTTCGTTCGTTCTTTCGTTCGTTCTTTCGTTCGTTCGTTCTTTCGTTCATTCATCCATTCATTCATTCGTTCGTTCGTTCGTTCTTTCGTTCGTTCGTTCGTTCTTTCGTTCATTCATTTGTTCGTTCTTTCGTTCGTTCTTTCGTTCGTTCTTTCGTTCGTTCGTTCGTTCGTTCATTCATTCCAATTTTCCCTCTTTTCCGCCTTCCCTTCAATCTCCGCATAGGACTCATATATCTTAATGTTGTCTTTCAACCGGATATCTTCTTCTGCTCCGAACTTTTCTTCCGTTCACCATTCCTTTCAGAGCATCCTTGAGTAGGAACTCTCTTGTTAGCCAGTGACCCAGCCAATTCTTTTTTCTCTTCCTGATCAGTTTCAATATAATTCTTTCTTTACCCACTCCTTCTACCACAGCTTCATTTCTTATTCTGCCTGTACACTTCACACGTTCCAGTCTTCTGCATATCCACATTCCAAGTGCTTCTAGTCGCTTCTCTTCATTTCGTCGTAATGTCCATGTTTCTGCGGCATAAAATATCACACTTCACACGAAGCACTTCGCTAGTCTCTTCCTTAGTTCGTTTCAAGAGCTCCGCAGAAGATTTCACTTTTCATGTTAAAACCTTTCTTTGTCATTGCTTCTCCTTTTGACTTCCTGGCAGCAGCTCATGTTACTGCTTATAGTACATCCCAAGTATTTCAAGCTGTCCACTTATTTCTACTTCCTCATTTAGCATTCGCACGTTTACCTTCTTTATTTTTCTTCCGATAACTATGGTCTTCGTCTTGTTTGCATTTATCTTCATCATCCCATTCTGCTCACAGCTGTCATTTAGCTCCAGCAGCATATCCCTTGTTAGCATTTCCTCTTCTGCTAACAACGCCATATCAACAAATCTTAGCCTGTGTAAGGTGGGTGCTCCTGTTATGGCCATGTTCCTAATATGGCCACCCCTATTGTGAGTTAGTTAACCAAACAATCCGCTAAATTGCAGCAGCATTCAATGAAAGGGCATCCTAGTATGTCACTTGATCGTTTTCCATCCAGTCAGGTTGAGCAATATGGCGTCAGTTGCCTGTTTTGCGGTTTTCATGTGGCCTCTTCTTATTTTTCTCTGATAAGTCTCCTTTATTTTATGCATGTTTTTCAAAGACTTGTTTCATGAAAACCATAGTACTCCATTCAGTTTTTAATGTTCTGTTGATTGGTGTTGTCGTTGATAGCGTATCTTTTACGAGTTGTTCATAATCAAACGATTTTCGTGAAAGCTTACCTGCTCCTGATATGGCCATATCAAGTTCATTTCACTTTTATTTTTCCACCTGACAATTTTACATGCCTTATAGCTAGGATTGCGCAAAAAAATTTGTATTTTAAGAAAAACAACGTATTTTTTAATGGAAAAACCTGTTTTGACCATACTTTTGAATTATAAAAAAAGATTATTAAGTGTCATGTTTATTCATTTTACACCAAAATTATTTAATTTTAGCACAACTGCGCTATCAAACTGAAAACAATCACGATTTGTAGAACATGGAACAAGGGTGGCCATATCATGTGCACATGTTCCTGATATGGCCACTAGGTAGACTTTTGTAATTTGGGACTTTTTGGACAATTAAAGCTATTTTATGGTTAAAGTAAATTGTTTTAAGAAAGTCCATTAGACTGAGAACGAGTAAGAAAAAAGTGGTTTCCAATTTTTTCAAAATGGCGGCTAGAAAAATTCTCAAACCTTAGCGTGGCCATATCAGGGACACCTACCTTATATATTTTGATTGAACAGTTTATGATCTTCCATGCTGGCGCTACTGTCTCTTCCTTGTGAATTTATTATAATTTTATTGTCATGGCAACGGAGTCACTTTATCTGCATTCAATTAACGTTGAATTTCGTACTAAAATATCTCGACACGAAGGTGACACATGCTTTCTTATTACACAATTTACGCGTTTCATTGCAATTCAGTTTTCTTATTACTCTGGGAGTAATAGACTTCTTAGTGTTCAAGGATTACTGTATGTCCTAGCCCTCGATCTTCATATCTCACCATAAGGGTGCCAACCTCTACATAAATAAGATGAACAAAGTTGTTTACTACTTAAGATGAACTTATTTGTTAGTAAAGTAGGCTGTTTATTTATGTACTGTAAACTAGGGTAAACTTAATAACAAAAAAGAAAGATTTAAATAATGATGTCAGCCGTAATTGTGACCTATAATTATAAAAAAAACATACTTAAGAAATGGAGAAAAATAATGAACTTTTTAAAAATACAGGGTGATCCGTTTCGAAAGACATAAAATAAAAACGCAATAAAATGAGATTTGTTGCTATTTATTGTTAAGTAATTTGTACATGCACTATAGAAGAATGGGAGTTTTATTCAAATTAGACCTCAACGTGTCCACCATTGTGAACACTACACAGTTCATATCTTGAGGCTAATTTCTCCCACGTGTGGTCTAACATCTCAGGGGAACTTTATGAAACGTTGAGAACATCTTTGCTCTGAGATTATACACATCATTCTTCACGAAACCCCAGAGAAAGAAATCAAGTGGTGTCAGGTCTGAGAAATTTGGAGGTCACATAATTGCAGTGTGTTATGATAATAAGTGATTGAAAGAATTTTAGTTTTGTCCTTTAAATGTGCAGAAATTTGATCCGAACAAATGTAACATTGTACAATTGCTTTTGTAGAACGAAAAGTTCGGATCAAATTTATTGACATTTAAAGACAAAACTAAAATTCTTTCAGTCATTTACTGTCATAATACGCTGCTGTCTTAAATTGACTGAGCATATTGGGAATTAAATCAATTGCTTTCCCAAAACAGGTTATGAAATGTTTCATGTAAAGTAATTTTTAACTCAAAAGGAAGTAAAAATGAACAAAATTATATTAAACGTTTTTGTTTGAAATATCTCACAGAATAACCTCTCGAAACTAATAACATCACTTATAGTTTATTCTGTATGTGCAAGATCAACTAGGCGGCAATCATCTTAAATAGTCTATACATAACATTTAATTACTAATTTTTATGAAAATATGCAGCTTCGATACAAATAAGCTTACGTATTTGCATATACAGGGTTTTCATTTCAAAACTTCTCAGTCTAAATAACCAATTATTTAAATTGAATTCAATTTAAACAAAAACACGTCAATTTAGACATTGAGGGGGAAGTCTGAAACCAGGTTTAATTGCAAATTTGATTTCACCTTCCACCCTCCAACCTCCCCACTTTGAAATTTCAAATGGCACTCCTATATTTTTATACTTAAATATGAAAGAGCATTCAATTGTTTATACACCTCATTCATTTGTTATCGCATCTTTTGTTTTCTATCGTCGCCTGGCAACCTGGATTGTTGTTATTGTTGATTACAGCTGAAGAGAATAAAGCTACAAAACTTATTGAGCATTTCATGAAATAGTTGTGTTTGTATATTACATTATTTTAAAATGGTGTATACCCTTCAAGAGAGAAAATAAATCATTCTTATTGATTAAATTTAGGAAATTACACAAAATAAGCCGTGTTTTCATCCTACAATCAACTATAATAATAAAAATACAGGTTTCCAGGCCACGATAGAAAACAAAAGATGCGAAAACAAATTAATGAAATGTATAAACAATTAAATGCTTTCTCATATTTAAGTATAAAGATATAGGGTTGCCATTTGTAAATTCTAGGGCCGATATTGTTATTATGATTGAAAGCAGTGCTCGTTAAACACTTGGGTTCAAACAAACGTATTGGTTTGGCTTTGTGTTTATAGGACCTGCAATATGTCTCATTTTTATGTAGTCTGTTAAATTAATAATACATTGATATAGGCTAAATTTGATGTATTTTTTAGACTTCAAGTATTAAAAACAATTTTTCGGAGGTAGGTTGTCTCAGGGATCACCTACCACTGCATCCGGAGTATTGATCACTATGCAACTGAGAAATATAATGTTGATAAGGATCGATTTCGGTACTATTGAAGGAAATGTAAAACTCTTGATAATCCTGATACTGAGAAAGTAGTTCTAGACACCATGTGTGCAGTTTATGTGTCAAACTATTTGTCCGTCTATTAGGAACGTTGCTGGAATGAAAATGAGCCCTATGACTATGTATAAATCTATACTAATAATAAATCTGTAGCCGAAATTTTCTGGTAATTTTCGATTTCCCAAAAATAATTGGTCCTAACATATACAATTAACCACGCTGAAACCGAAAATCGCTTTTTTGAAATTTTTGTTTGTATGTCTGTCTGTCTGTCTGTCTGTCTGTATATTTGTTACCTTTTCACGCGATAATGGCTGAACGGATTTCGATGAAAATTGGAATATAAATTAAGTTCGTTATAAATTAGATTTTAGGCTATATGGCATTCAAAATACATTATTTAAAAGGGGGTTATAAGGGGGCCTGAATTAAATAAATCAAAATATCTCGCTTATTATTGATTTGTGTGAAAAATGTTACATAACAAAAGTTTCTTTAAATATAATTTCCGATAAGTTTTATTCTTTGAAAAATTTTGATAGGACTGACATTTAATGAGATAAATGAGTTTCAAAATTAAAATAACTGCCATCTAAGGCCGTGTAATGAATTAAAAAAACAAATGACTTCATCTATAAGAGGCCTTGGACAGCAACAATCGAAAGATAGCCTACAGATAATGTTTCTGTGTTTGTATGAAGTAATATCGGAAGCTAAATTAACCGATTTGTATAATTAATTATTAATTCACCATTGGAAAGTGTAGTTTCTCTAGATGGACATAATGCTATAATGTTATTACAGTAACTTCTGAGTGAATCGAGGACAGGTAAGATTAAAATAGATTCTTATGCACAGAAAACTTGATAGGCTATTCTGTACATTCGTTTCCTGTATTTTCTAAAATAATTTTTATGACCAAATGAGTGGTCTCTGGATCAAAATGATCGCATTTTAATTATGCAAATACAATTTAAATTAAGTAACGTAATAAGCGATTTATCCATATATCAAACACGAATGTTCCCTGGATCAAATGTCCTATTTTAATTATGTAATTACTTTATATTTATTTCTAACGGGTGCAGTGGAGAGCACGGGTACGGCTAGTATTTAAATAATTGATTAAATGGCGATCTTACTCGTGTTAGTTATGTAAGCATGTGCGGCTTACAGCTGTTTCGGTGCTACTTGACACAATCCTCAGAGCTTTCTGTGTCTCGGCGCTATCTCAACTTCGCTGCCTGTTGTGTGTGTGCGTTCGTGTGATAAAGAGTTGTGTCAAATAGTGTGTGTGTTCTGAAATTGATCTCTCTGTTGAGAATTTGGGTGTGTTTTAGTGTGCCTGTATATTTCATATTGTTCTAGTGTGTTGAGTTTTTGGTTTTGGGTTGTATGTGTAGGATTTTCATGTCTGTATTTATATTATTATATGTGTGGTTAGCATTAGTTATGTCTTCGGCATTACTCTTTCATCGTATGGTTACGCAGAATATCTGCATGGAAATATCGTATGTACTTCGGTACATTAAAATAATATATATGGTATGCGTAAATCACTTCGTGATTTAAGACGGCGCTTATTCCGTCGGATCCCGGCCAACCAGTCACTCATCACGAGTGCACCTCAGCACATGTGTGGACTTCGGTCCTAAGTTCATAGATATCTATGACGTAGTGCAGAGGGCGGCCACTAGAGGGAACCCAAGAGTTGGAACTTAAAACTGAGACGATTCTTCCGACGCCGGGGTGGAATCCGGTGTGGCTTAGTGTATAAAGCGTCAGCACGTAGAGCTGAAAACCCGGGTTCAAATCCCGGCGCCGGAGAGAAATTTTCTCCGTTCCATTACTCTTTCATCGTATGATGACGCAGAATATCTGCATGGAAATATCATATGTACTTCGGTACATTACAATAATATATATGTAGATGTATTGTGTCCTCTGGTTATTGCTTTAATGTGTTCTTTGTATCGAGTTTGGAATATAACTAATACTAACCACACATACAATAACATAAATACAGACATGGAAAACCTATACATACAACCAAAAAACCAAAAACTCGACACACTAGAACAATATGAAATATACAGACACACTAAAAACACACCTAATCAAATTCTCAACACACAGATCAATTTCAGAACACACACACTATTTGACACAATTCTTCATCACACGAACGCACCCACACAACAGGCAGCGAAGTTGAGATGGCGCCGAGACACAGAAGGCTCTGAGGATGGTGTCAAGTAGCACCGAAATAGCTGTAAGGCGCACATGCTTACATAATTAACACGAGTAAGATCGCCATTTAATCAATTATTTATATTCAAGTGTTAAAAGTAGTGTACGAAAGATTCAACATGGATTATAAATATTTGACATTCGTCAACTTCTCTTTGCTGTGGTTAGTGAGCGTCGAACACCGTTCCTCACAGTCAAGTGCACTGCTGCACTGTTGCACATCGAACAAGAAGGACTGTATGTGAAGAGAGGCCACGTTTTTTGTGCGTAGTAATAAGGATCGCTAATAATTACACGTGTGCCCTTCCACTTCACTTCTGGATCAATTTCCACTTCCTGGAGGCGTCACGATCTTAGGTAACCTACCGAAACTATAGAGATTTTTTTCGTTAAAGAAAAGAATTTGGGGTATTAGCTCCTCACCATTATGGTTTGAGCGTTTAATGCCCTCCTGCGAGCACAAAGTAAACATCGGCCCATTAATAAGGCACCCAAACCCCTTTTGCTTCAGCTGCCAAACCCATCAAACATCGAACTGTTCGGTTTGATTGGTGAGGGATTCTTACGAGATGAGGTTCCCCCAGGTGCTGTACTCTCAATCACAGCTCCTTCAGGGATCGGTTCTGCATTTCAGCTTCGCAGCAGTCTAAAGGTTGGAGTGTGTTTCGTGCAGAGGTTTCTCATCTTTGTATTC